>APFE031118682.1:0-28622 GCA_000404065.3 Pinus taeda | reverse complement strand
GGTCCATGGTTTTGGACGCGATGGTTTTTCGGTCCATGGTATTGGATGCTTCAGCATGTATAAATATGTATTGTAACATTGAAAGGAATATAACGAAAAAATCAAGCTGGTAGTCTCGGTTTTGGGATCCAGTGGGAAATCTGTGTGTATATGTGTTTTATGTGTTATGCTCTCACATTTTTATTTTTCCTGTGATTTAGAATTCGTATGTAGGTAATTTCTGTACGGGGTTAAAACCTACAGAATTTGGTACACAAGTAATGTAGTTATTTGTACAAATACATCCAAGACTATATGGAGTTCCTAGACATCTCCTCGCTTGGCACTGCCTCCCAATACACTGTCAAGGTCGAGCAAAAGTTTCCCCATCTCATAGAGGCACTCAGCGCAATGGGGACCATTGCTTCCTAAGGGGGGAGGATTGATTTAGGTGGATATTGGTGGCCACCCACCTATTCCACTTGGACCCCAACACTATCCCTTTAAGTTTTTTAGTTTCCTTAATTGGAGCATAGTTTACTATTTTTGGCAATTTTTTGTGTCCTGAACTTCCAAAGCCGTTTTGAGGCCCTAAACAACATTTTTTGGGAAAACTAGGCAAACATGAGTCTTTGACTCATGTTTGCATTTGAAAGTTGTAGTCCCTGGATAAATATTTATAACGAGGTATTGTGCGTGTCAAATGAAGATCGTATGCCAAAGTTATGACCCTGAGAAGTTGATGCACCAGTTTACCCAAAACGAGCCCATAGTTTTAGCTCTTCATCTCCTAGGGTTAGAGTTTTGGATGTTTAGGGTTTTCTATTGTTTTTCAATATAAATAGGGCTTTGAGCCTCATTCTAACATAGTTCAGAGGCATGTAGCCTCCACATCTCTTCTCAGAGATAAGCTACCATCGCCCAAGCTAGTTTATTTCCATTATGTATGTAACCATGTTTCAGTTCTTTGATATTAATGAAATGATTTTTTATCCCTACTGCATCTCCGTGTTTACGTTTATATCTATATTTTTTTGTGTTCTTGCAGAAGTTTGGATCAAGGCTTTTCATCCAAGGAGACAATTGGAGACCATTGGAAGAGGCTTGTGACATCAAGGCAATTAGGTTGTAAGCTTGTTCTCCTTTAATTCAATACAAAGTAATTTTTATTTCCTAGTTGTGTCTATTTTAATGTTATTTGTCAGGTTCCTTGATCACTCACATGGTTTATAACTGATTATTGACTCAGCTATATGTTGTATGTTAAGTTATGCATTTCATTTACCTCTGATTTTATATGCAAGATGCTTTGATCCCTTTGAATGTTTTTGTCTATGTAGTTCTCTTTTGGAGAATCATGGAGAAGATGTGGAAGGCATTGAGAAAGCTTCTAAGGCATTGAAGAAAACTGGCTGTGGAAAGCAGTGAAAGGACTTCAACAAGAACTTCGCTAAATAGGTAAGTGATTCTTCGCATACTACATGTTTCATGTTTGAATTATAAGCTATGGAAATGTAGTAATTCTTTTGATGTTTGTTACTGGTGTTTTTTTGAAATCTAGGGAGATCCTTCTAGTCTACAAGAAGGATAAGTCTACTATAACAAATTGGAGACTCTGCTGGGGAACGCCTTGTTCTTCATCATCTCCTTGTTTTGACTTTTGAACCTTCTCTCATAACATTGAGAAAACCTTAAAGCATTGAAGAAAAACTCGCCGAGGAAAGCACTGAAAGGAACTCAACAGGAACTTCACTAAATAGGTAAGTGATTCTTCATGTACTACATGCTTCATGTTTTAGTTATAAGCTAGGCAAATGTAGAAATTCTTTTGATGTTTGTTACTAGGTTTTGTTTGAAATCTATGGAGATCCTTCTTGTCTGCAAGAAGGATTAGTCTGCTATAACAAATTGGAGACTTTGTTGGGGAACGTCTCATTCTTCATCATCTCCTTGTTTTGAATTTTGAACCTTTCCTCATAGCCTTATTTGAGTGTCTGCAAGATATTAAAAGTTTGGATTTTGTGAATTGTTTGGTTTTGTTTTTTGAAATTTTCTCGGACTGCGCATTTTATCTTTAGCAATAGAGCGTATATTTATGAGATCAAACTAATTGCATGTGCAAATGCTAAATTTTTTTGAAAATTTAAGTTTTCCAATTGCTAAGTCCATGAACTTTTAATTGTTGTGTTTAGTTAGACTTGTTTGCATTCTGGAAATGTCCTCTCTATTTTGATTCGATTTTTTGAGTTGACTTCTTGAAGAATACTTTATATTTGAAAATTGGGGTTCAAGGTTTGTTATAGTGAATTGATGATTAATTAAAATAATGATTGATCATTGTTGAGATAGCTTGATTATATCCTTTTTTCTGTCAAAAGATCAGATTAAGTACTTTGTTTTCATAATTGCAAAGAATCATTAGTATTCAGAAAAAGTTAGGGTTTTTCAAGGCAATACTTGTGATTTGGAGTTTTTTGTTTTAGTCGAAGTGAATATTGTTTATTTCTCTCTATAAGACAAATTTTTTTCTTCTTACAATGATTTTTAATTCATTACATTAAGTTGAAATAATGGCTTGTGTTTGTTGAAGGAAGAATTCATTGTTTGTTTTTGGGTATGCAAGAAGTTGTTAAGATTACAATTTTTCTTTTTGTAACTTAGATTTTCAGGAAATTAGGTTTCACTTAAAAAAAAAGGGCCAAGAATTGTGTATTATGCATTCTCTCTAATTTGTAAATGATCCATTGGTTCTTGTATTGTTGAAAAGTAAATGAAACCTCTTTCCTTTAGTTACAATTCATTGAAATGAAAAGATCACAATATCATGTTCAACTGCATTAAAATTTTGATTCAGGTCATAACAACATCAGTTTCACATCCATTTACCCATTGAGTAAACAATAGCTTAAAACAACACTAATAAAATAAATTAGAATTTTTACTATTTTAGGGCTCTTTCCACCTACATTAGATCAGATTTTAGGGCTTTGGAATAGGGAAGTGAGTTAACTTTCCAAAGCTGCAAACAAACACTAGAATCTTGCGATAAGGATGTTATCACCAAAAAATGATCACCTAGCCATTTCTAACTAGGCAGATTGAAATACACCATGTAGGATTAATTTTACCATGGTAAAATCACTTTCACCGTGGAAAATAATTTAGTAAACCACTTTCCCGGATGCGGGTGACAGATAGCTATTTATGGGAGAGGACAGCGGCATTCAATGCCAAGGGGCCGTCGCCTCATGCCACCTGGGCCGAAGGCTCCCGAAGCCGTCCGGCCAGCCTTAAATGCAGCTCCTCCATCGCAGATGCCGGGTTGATAGGCAGAGGGTCTGGTTCGATGTGCAGAGAGGATCATTTTGCAGCAGAGCGAAGCTCTGGTTCTCTGGAACCAGGCTTCATCTTGGGAGTGTTAGTCAATTTCCGTCGTGGTCTGGTAGATCTGAGGGACAATGTGGGCCGGAGATTAACTATCACAGTGTCCCTGAATGCTCCGGCTTCCAGCTTAGATTGTAGGGCCTGGTTGGCTTGTTTGGCCTGGTTAATATTCTGGTTAGCTTGTTGGGCCTGGTTCGTTTTCCGTCTCGGCACGATTCCTTTGCTGGCTCGAATTCGGTCCTGGTTTAATTACGGTGCTGGTTTTATTTCGCGGCGACCCCAGTGCAATCTTGTTGCAGCGGTGCATGCAACATGCCGAGAGAACGACAGAGGGGCGCCTGCAGGAGGGGTGGCTCGCGAGGCAGAGCCAGATCTTTGGCCTCTGAACCTCATTCTTCAGAATCCTCGGAAGGTAATCATCCGCCACGGTCAGCCGAGCGCGGAAGAGGGATCGGCAGAGGGCGTTCTTTGGCATGCCCGTTCGGAGGGCATTCATCCACCCGGTTCAGACACACCTGCATTTTGGACAATGCCGTCTAATTTGTCTCTGTGCGCATTGAAAAATGCAAGCACCATGATTGGCCGGGCGTCCCAGCAGCTCCTCATCCACCATCGCCTGCTCGGGGGCAGCAATCTCAGCCTATGGAGGTCGAGGGTGAAATGGCGAGGGACAACGCTGGCCCAAGCGGTGGAGGTACCACATCTCATTCTGACTCCAGCGCTTCAGAATTCCCTGGCTGCCCGGTGGTGGAGGAACCAGATGGCAAATTCATCCCGCCTTCAGTGGAGGAGACGCCCAGCCCTTACACCTAAAGCTTGCCGCGTGGACGTTCAGGGGCATGGCAGCGGGTCGATGGCGTGAGTTAGTTTTGTCTATGTCCTATTCTGTTTCAGAGTCTGTTATGTTTCATTCTATCCTGGCTTCTAGCCTTAGCGTCTGTAATGGTTATGTCGAATAGCGTCTGTAATGGTTCTGTCCTGTTCTGTAATTTCAGTGAAGTTATGCATCTGAACAGAATCGTAAGAGTCTGTAAACTCCTCCTCTGTGACAGCAGGGAGAGGATGGGTCAACTTTTTGCATTTTTGAACACTGTTATAGCTCTTGTCTGGGGTCAGCGGATAGCTCGTCGAGCACAGTCTCAGTTTCAATGTCATCTTGTTCAGGTTGCCGACCCATGGCGGCAAATGTAACCCTCTGTACTCTTTTGTATTATAATAGAATTATTCAAATTTACACAAAAAATTTTTTTAGTAAACCACTTTTATTAAATTATTTTCTGATGTAAATAAAAAACCCATGAGAATAATTAGATAAATAATCATTTATTTAATTTTGTCTAGGAATCACTATTAAATCATTTTTTAAATAATCATTCCTTGTCACATTTAACTTAAATCCCCTAGGAATAATTAAATAAATCACTATTTATTTATTATTCCTTAATTTTATTATTGGAATAATTGTTAAATCACCATTTAATAATTATTTAAATTTCACATCATTCTTAATCCTTGTGAAATAATTATTAAATCAATTTATTTGTTAATTATTTATAAATAGAGATATTTAACCATTTTAAATATCTTTTTTCCTCTCCAATAAATATAATAAAGTATTCTTAGCGGTTGAATCTTGATTTTGTTAATATTATTTTAGTATTCTCCATTTTTGAGATTAACTCAATACTTTGTTATAAATAGGAGGGTTTTCCATTCATTCTTCACCATGATCATTATTATCGTCACCATTATCGTCTCTTTTCTTTTGAGCTCCCATTTGATTTCTTCACACTATTTTGGGTTTTTCACATTTTGAGAGAGAAGATCAATTACTAAAGCATCAAGGACATCAAATGACCCATCCCACGGAGGGGGATTTACAAACCCTTTTTGTAGATCTACATCACTAAGTGTTTTCAATAAATAATTTATTCAATTAAAGTCTTTCCATTTGGATTATTTCATTGGATATCTTTACTGTTGTTTTCTATTCTAGATCATATATGTTTTTGTTGCAGGTTTTTCCATTTTTATTGCATATCTGAATCGTAAGCAACCATCAAATTGTTGTTAGGGTCACTTGTTACCTAGTGACTTAAGTGAAGTATTTTTGGTACACCTTCCAAGAAATTTCAAACTAACAAATGGTGACTCCACTGGTGTAATAACAATGTTCTTGGGTGACTGAGGTTTCAGGGTTTTTTTATAACAATTTTTATCCTCTCAATTTCTATTTATAGTATTATTTCATTTTTGTCAAATTTTTGGATTCTAGTGGTTTTCTAGTTCTTTCCACAGGTCACAGGTACCAGCCGAGCAAGAGATGACAAAATCTATGCGAGATCTATTGACCAAGAGTCCCGAGAGAAAAATTCATTTTTAAGCCCTTGATCTACACTCCAACGCACACTAGTTGGCCTAGAAACTATATCTTCCATTGTTATAGGTCAGTGCCCACATTTTGGTATTTTTCCAGAAATTTATTTATTTCTTTATTTTTATTTTTTTTTTCAGATTTGCCGAGAGTATTGTCTGTAGACTGGGAAGGGTACTTCACCTCTATTTTAAGTCTCCCATAGGCCTAGATACTCTTAATTTGTCTTTTTAAGGAAGGAAAAAGTCCCCTAGGGTTTAGAGTACACCTCCACATTATTTGGAAGAGATTTGTTGAGTGAGGAGTCTAGGGTTTCAACATTTTTAGCCACCGATTTTTAGCTTCTGATCCATTACTTTTTAGCACTTTTGAATAGGTTTATTTTAACTTTTCTCTCTTTAGAGTTTGAATTTTCCTTTTCCCATTTAGGATCCCCTTGAGCATCCTAGGTTTTCGAGCTTCACTCTTATCCTTTGCAACATTTTTCACCTTTGATTTTTTTTATTTTCCTGCACCATTTACATAAAATTAGTGCCTCTAGATCTCAGTCCCTTGAAATTAAATATTTTAGCCCTTTTTTTGTGTCTTTGAGTAGCTTATTTTCCCTCTCTTACTTAGCTTCTTGATAGCCTTTGTGGGTGGGGTTTTGTGTGCTTGATTTGATGTTTATTTTGTCATTTCAGATTTATTTACAATATTTTAGCACTTTTTTTTCAGTAGCACATGGCATCATAAAACATACTCAATTAACTCATCCACTTGACACATTATTTTCACACACTCACACCCTAAGTGAACATGAGCTTGGTTAACACTGCCAAGCCAAGGCTTGAAACACTACACTTGAATAAATCAACACACATGGATTAAGCCCACTTGAGCACCAGGGCCAAACAATCTTTGTAGTGTAGGTGTAGGATCAATGGGTAGGCTTCAAATAACACCCATCGACCACTTTCATTGATACATAAAATTGACATGTTAGGGAGCTTAAAATCCTTCACCATCCCACGGTCTTAAGCTTAAGTGCATTAGAAACCCAATTCAGAGGGGGTTAGGCTAGGTCATCGTGCGAGTAGTTCTCCTCGTGGCTACCCAACCTATGGTAGGGAATCCAATGCATTCGCTGACTACCAAGAAGCTCAAGAATCAACCATCCCCATGGGATGAAGGTAACCATCATGAACTATCTATCGAAAACACGTTATAGGACTAGTTGTGGGAAGCAGTTGGTTCTCTACCCTACCTTTCTCTAGACAAAGCAGCTTTTAGGGATCAGATTCCGTTAGGTAAGAAGTTCTTTAGAGGGTGATCTAAAATAGTAGATCTAGGATTGTTTGAGGATTTATATCACATATGGTCTAGAGGTCTTTTTCTTTGATAGGACGTGTTTTCTTGTATTAGAGTAACATCATTAATATAGTTAGTTTACACCTGGCACAACGACACTAGGTGTTTTCATGTTGTTTGTTGCTCTTTCATTCCTATCATCACCCTTTAGTCTTGAGATCATTATTGTCTTGACATAATTGCACCCCTTAGGATTTTGTCGCAGAGACTTTGAGGTCTTCACCCTTAGTTTCTGTTAGGACATATTACTCCTCCCCATCAATTTAGAGTACATCCTCCCAGTCCTTCATTGAGTCATCATTCTAATTCTAATTTTAATGCTTCCAATTCCTCCTTTAATTTCACATCTTCTCAACCTCGTGCCACCACCATGTAAGGCACCAACATGGGTGTGGGAAACCATGATGGTAACCTAGGTACCAACCAATGTACCCCCACCAATGGAACCACCACCGATGTGGTCACTCCTACTCCATTTCTTCCTTTTATGGCTGGTCTCTGTCTCCTAGATTTCAGCCATCTCATCAACGACCCCCTTCTCCATGATACCACTTGGCAGACTATGCCTACTAAAATCCCTTTAGACATCCCAAAGTTTGAAGGTGATCCTAGAGAATATCCCACTAATCATGTTTTCTCATTCCAAATGTGGCGTTCATCAAATTCCATCACTGAAGACTCCATTCGTTCCAAAGCACACATACTGGAGCCTTTGCTAAGTGCTATGTCGATCAACCCAGAGTCAATCATTCCACTTTTGTTACTCTTTCCAAATATTTTCTTGCGTATTTCCAGTTACCTTTCAGTTATGGCACTGGTACCAAACTATTGACTTCTTTCCATCAAACTTCTGCCACTCGCCTATCTGACCATGTTCTAGAATGGTGTAGAAGGAGAACCATCTCTAGAGTAGCTGAATTTCAAGAGCACATCTATATGGATTGGTTTCTTAGATATTTTTTGTCCCCCATTGCTAAATATGTCACATCACACTTCCCCTAGTATAAGGAAGATGCGCTTCAAGTAGCCCTAAAATTTGATCTGATTTACACCTAGTCAAGTTATATCTACACTCTCATCCCCGATTTTCCTTAGCCTGGTGCTACTAATGAAATGAGGGAATATCATGATGCGGATGGCATAGTTGGAACCATTTCAAAACCCCAACCATATGCTCTAGCTCTAATGAGTTATGGTCCACCTTAGGGAGGGACCAGTTCCTCTTACAATTATCCCCTCCTCTAATCTTCCACATGGAAAATCTTATCAGGGTCCCAACACGCTATATGCATATCCCCACGTGCATTAAACATGGTTAGGGCCAGTTGTTGTACCGACTTATTATCCCAATGTTGCCTCTTCTCCTTATTATTAGTATGCACCATTGTTGGCCCTCATTTTTGATCCAATTTTTCTTAATTAAATACACTTAATGTCCATATTATCCATCCATTTACCATCCATATACACCCTATTTTGACCAATTTATGCATATCCAGGCATATAAGTTAAGTTTTGCAATTTTTAGATGTTTTTTACAAAAAATGGATTTTAAGTGCATTTTTGGATAGGACTAGAAATTTCTGTAATGGCTTCATTGATGTCATACTTGCAGGACACTTGGGCACAAGCTGAGAACATTTATAGAAAGCTTGGGAATTAATAATGGACATGTTCCTATTGGTTTGATCAAACCGAGCTTAAAAAATCCCATTCAAAGTTGGTCAAACAGGACCAGTCATTCAAGAAATCCCAAGGAAATAGGCCAAATTTAGGAGTTGATGGGATTTTCTAGATTTTGAGTGATTGGATAGATGAAATTGACTTGGATAGATAGGGTAAGGATAGAAATAGCTATTAGAGACATTTTAGTTCATTTTGTTTCATATTTATCTATTTAAGCCAAAACATTGAAGGCATGATTATGTAGAATTTGTATAATTTCATATTGAGACTTCTGAATATTGTGAGTTGATTTGAGGAACCAGTTCTATCTTCTTTTTTCTGTTAAATTCTATAGATGATTGACTAAGTTTGAAGTAGCTGATAATCTCTTCAAGTGTGCAAGGAAAGGGTGGAGGACAACCACACCAAGCTAAGTACACTTCATGGTTAATTTAGCTTAATTTTCATAAACTAGTTTTGCTTCAAATTTGTTTAGTTAATTAGATGAATGAGGATTTATTATGTTTGCTATGAATCTTGGTTTGTTTATAAACTGCATATAAAGGGACAAACCATTGTTTAATTTAAACTCTCCTTCTATCTAATCAAAGGTTATAAAGTAGAATTCATCTTTCTTTCTGTTAAGTGATTCTCTGAATTTTCAGTTTTCTAACAATGGCATTAATGACGAATGAATTTATAATGAATAATAGTAAGGACCTCCTTAGTTAGGAGCCTCTTCTATTATTCTTTTGTGCATCTTGAGCTATTGTTCATTAGTGGTTTTTTATTTCTGTTCATAAAGTAGTAGTGTAGAAGAAGGTCAATCTGGTTCTCCTAAGTTATGAGCCACTTCTCCTGCTTATTACATATTGAATTAGAAATTACTTAGTTAAATTTTATATTTGTAATATGCACTTCTAATTAGGTTATAATTGCATTTCCTTCAGTTTCCATAACTTATCTTCTAAATTTGATTATGGTTGATATCCATATATTTTGTACATGCTTCTAAGTTCTACACACTTGGATTGATATTTAAAATACTTGTGTTAATTTACTCAATAAATTGAACCAACATTTTGGTGCAGCTTCTGGGGAAGCATTCATCAACATAGTCAATTAGAGGATTAAACCAAAAAATAAAAACAAAAAAAACAAAAACACAACAAAACCAACAAAAAATTAATTTTTCTTTTAGTTATGTTTCTTTATGCTTAGAGATAGAGATCAAAAAGGTAGATTCATTAAGCAAAACCCCCCAGAAATTCAACCATCCATAGGGGCAGGACCATCATGACTAACTACACCGGTTGGTGGTAAACCAACTCTAGAGGAATTAGAAGAGAAACAAAGATCAGGACAAAGATTGACTTTAATTGAATGAAAAACCTTGTTAGCCTTGGAGGTAAAAAGAAAACAAACCCAAAAAGAAACACCAACTGTAGAAAAACAAAAGGAAACAAGAAAAATTGTTAAACAATTAGGTAAACCCATTCTTGAACAAATAGATCAACCTATTTTTGAAAACAAACAACAAGTTGAATCTCAAATTGCTATAGAAATAGTTGAAACTATGACAGAAGAAGGGCAAGGATCTACTATCCTCACTCTAGAACAAATACTTCAATATGAAAGACAACAAAATAATGGCAAAGACAAAGGGAGGAAGAGGCAAGGAGAGAAGTAGAAAGAAAAAAGGAAGAAGAGAGAAAAAGAGAGTATGATAACAAAAGACTACATGATAACAAACATGATAATGATCAGGAAGCTACTTTTGGGTTTCTAATTTTAGATACAGGAGAAATATTAGGAGAAAAGGTGAAAATGAAAAACATTCCACCTTCCGTGTTGCCCAACTTTTATGGAATGCCAACAGAATATCCTCACTCATTTATGTTCAAATTCGATATTTTATGTAGAATTTATGGATACACAAATGACACACACATGCTTCGTCTCTTTCCTGCTACTTTGAAAGCAGCAACACTAAAATGGTTTATGGGTTTAGAAGAACATACAATTACTTCTTGGGATGATATGAAGAAAATATTTCGTAGAAGGTATCAAGCGTATTACAGACCTAGAGACTTGAAAGAGGATATTTTTAGAATGACACAACAAGAAGATGAACGTTTAGAAGAGTACTTTGAAATATTTCTCTACAATCTTCAAAAATCTAAACAACATTCTCTAAATCCTAATACCATTCATATAGTCTTTCTTAAAGGTATAAGAGACGAATATCTTGACATTCTTAATGTAATGGAAAAGGGAGATATTTCAAACTAGCCATTTGATAAACTTGCAGAACTATGTCAAAAATATTCTAGAGGAAGATCAAAGACTGGAATGAGAGATATTATTTCAAAACCTTCAAAGTCAGCAGCAGTAGGAGTAACAAGGGCAGAAATAGGAATTTTGCCGGAAAACTTTAAAACTGATCTTGTAAGCACTTTAGGGCATAACTTGATATTTTGAAAGCTAAAAAAGAAAGAAGAATAATATCAAATCTGAGCAATCTTTTGTCCTAAGTGTAGGAAGAAACACCCATTAATAGAATTCCTTTTGGATAGTTTCAGGTATCTGGCCTTTGCACAGAAAACCATTCAATAGAAAACTGTCCAAAATTGAAAGAATTGCAAATGAATCCAATAGAAGAATTAGATGGAATAGATTCTCTTTAATATATGGCACCAAGAAGACCTTGGCAGCCAAGGATTCCTCAACAATTCCCTCAACAAATCCCCTTAAACTATTAGTGTCCTCCTTAAAATTCATGGAATACTCCAATGTCATGGCAGGCTTGGCCTCCACAACAATATCAAAGCCAACTTGCACAAGGTTGGAGAGGATATAGTTATGGAAACCAACCACCTCAAGAAATGTATCCTCAACAATACCAACAACCATATCAACAACCATCTTATCAATCATTTCCATTTCAATACCAATAGTTCCAACAACATCCACAACGCATGCCATTTCCATAACAAAATCTTGTGCCATTACTAACTCAACCCCAGCAGCTTCAGCTTCCTTCTAACCAACCCCCACCTAGACCAACTCAACTACTAGCTAAGCCAATAGAAAATCCAAGTAACAAAGTGGAAAAACCAACATACAATGTGGAAGAAGCAACATACTTTCCAACATACTCTATTCTTCCCATAAATGATGTCCATTTAAGGTCTGGGAAAGTTTTACATAAAAATTCTCCACCGATCGTAGAAGAACCAACTGAACAAGGAGAATAAACATCTCATTCAGAAAATCAAAATCAGAAAGGAAAAACTATAATGACTCAAAGACCACCCTATATAGAGAGGTTAGTAGAGTAGAGAATTGAAATGTCTCTTTATAAATTTGATATTTGGGATCAATTGAAAAATTCTGATGTCAAAATTCCTTTGTTGCAAGCAATAAAAGATATTCAAATTTATGTGAAAACAATAAAGGAGTTATGCATCAAGAAAATTGTCAAAAAGACAAGAGATCCTACTACAATCTAGGTCATTGGAAAACTAGCTAGCCTCATGTCTACAAAAAAACAGTTGAAAAATATATTGACCTTGGTATCCCTATGATTACTATTTCAATTAATAATATTTCAGTTCCAAATACTTTAATAGATTTGGGTGCACCTATAAATGTTATGACTAGAGAGACTATGAAACATTTGAACTTAAATAACATTAGATCTATTATCACTCAGATTTTCCTTAAAAGTTATTGAAAAGAAGGAAAGGATCCAAGGTAACTACAAACCAACTTTAAGACTCGTGTGCTAGGCCACCTAAGTCCAGAGAGGGTTCTCCCTTTATGATTAGCTATGTTTGAAAGGATTTTAGGTTAGTATTAATGTTTGGTGAGGTTCTTTTGTTTAAGAGTGGTGGATTTCTAAAACAAATGGGAAACCTAGGCTTTTAGGCCATTGGGCTATGGAGTCAATCAGGGATAATTCACTGGATTAAGTCAAATTGCTGAGGTATGAATTCAACAAGTAGGATAACAAAATAAAAACAAACTTTGGGGCTTGAATGGATGATATTTCTTCTCAAAACTAGAGGGTAGTTAAGAATCCTTAAGTTAGGATTAGAAAGAGGAAAGGAAGATAGGTCAATTGGTAGAGGGCAATTAAGAATCCTATATCAGGGACTTATTAGAGAAAACTACAGGGATAGAGGAGCAGTTTAGATTTCCTTTTTTGAAAGAGTTTAGAAGAAAACATATAAATGGTAGACTGTTGATAGCAGAGAGCAATAAAGCTAATTCTAATACACTTTGACTATTTTACCATTTAGATTTAAGATGCATGAAACATTGAAACATATAGAAAACACATAAAATCACAAGGATAGAATACTTATTTGTAATTATACTGCACAGGAATTTGATGAAATGTCTTCAACTTTCATTCCTTTTCCAATGAAAATCCAAGTTTGAGTACAAAAGCTTTCTCAGCTTGATAGCATAGAGTTACAGAGATGTTATAGAATCCACCCACAATACTTTGAATGGAGAAGTATTTATACAAAAATTACATCAAAAATATCTCGTAACTACATGAGATTTATTCTAGGGAATATAAAATATCCTTTACAAAAAGATAGAGACAGGTGTAAAATTTATTGCTGCTGTCCCTTTATTTCTGGAAGAGCTGGAGGTTGAAACTCGAATTTGCCTCTTGCTATTGCTTTAGTAATTGTGTGCTGGATCTTTGATTACTTTTCCCTACTGATACTCTTTACCTATTTACCAGACTTTATCTCAGTAAATATTTTCTATTTACCTCATTTACCATAGTAAATTATAGGATATTGAGCATATTGGTCCACCATTCTTCATTTGGTATCTTCATCCTGATCAATTTCCTATACACTTCATCAGCTTCAATATACTTTGAAAAATTGGACTGGACTGTGAACATGTGTTTTACTTCATGCTCAATATAGAAAATATTTTCCAAACCATCATACAACACTTTTCCTGTAGGTAGTGCTTTCATTGTGGAAGAACTGGCTTGAATCTTGGCTTGTTTGTGTAGTATTTCAATGTTGTCATCATGAGTCATCAACTTGTCATTTATGACCAATAGGTTTGGAAGTCCTTTATCCCTTAGAATGTTATATTTTACCATAAACTCATTTATGTCTTCTTGAATACTTTGACATCTTCTTTCCACGTTAAGCATTAAGTTCTTTTTGGTAAAAAATTTCTTACTTTCAAGGATAGTACCAGTTCAATATTCAATATCCCATTGTTCCAGCTGTTGCCTATTTTGGCTATTCAAGAAGTTGATTAATTGGGTTGCCTCTTCAGGCTTCTCCCCTAATTCTTCCCTGGTCTTCTGTATAGTCTCCGTAGCTAGCTGCACTAACTCATTCTGTTCAAAAATGATATGAATAGCAGACCAAATATCATTGATAGAATCAATGATATTGGTCCATCGAATCTCTCTAATATCTTTCAATGGCTTTTCCAATGTTAAGTCATTGTCTAATATTTTAATTCTTTCAGCCATCCTTCTATTCTTTCTCTCTTGTTCAGTGTAATTGATCTGTGATGGCTCACAATTGTTTTCCAAGTTGGGAATCTTTTCTTCTAGTTTCTTTATTTTAGTTACTTGGATTTCCATTTCTTCCATGGACTTTATTAAGTCCTTTGTTTGCTTTGTTGAAGTTGTTGCTGCTTCTAATGTACTTGTTGTTGTTGTTACTGGCAGAGCTGTTGCTCGAGGAATGTTGGGTGCCGAAGATGCTGCAATAGTAGATGGCACTGCTATAGAACTTATGGGTATTACAGTCTAAGGCATGGTGGTCGACTCACCCTGTTTGGACTGCAAAGTTTTTTCTAGTTCCTACTTTGTTTCTTTCAACTACTCATTCAAATTAAGGATCAAGTCCATAAGTTCTTCCTCATTTTGCTTCTCAATTACTTCTACAGTTTGTGGATGTATGAGGGGAGGGAGTTGTTTCCTAAGTGCAACAATGTCATCATTCTTTTTCTTTATCAAACTTTCAACTGCTTTAGCATCTTTAGGATCATGTCCCAACTCAATCACCAAATCTTCTAGTGATTTTATCCTTGTGTCCTTAGCTTGAGAAGATGCTTTTTCCAACTGTAACTGTGCTGTAGTATTATTTAGAGAATTTTGCAATTAGTGTGCAATGATGGCTTTACTGGTCAATGTGGAATAGACCATCTCACCTGTTTTCTTATGGAGCTCAATCTAATCAACTGAGTGGATGTCACTAGCAAGAACTTCAAAATCTGTTTTTAAATAATCTACCATGGACTTTGGCTGTTGTACTGTTGGCTTCAAAAAGATCATCTGCATCTTTCCCTCTTTGATGTACAAGGCTGACATCAACCTTGTCTAATTTGTAGGAGCCATTTTCAGATATTTGACATAGGTTTGAGCCTTGAGTTGATCATTCCTAGTTTTAATCTCTTTGTACTTTTCTTTCAAATCCCGACTTTGCTCTGAAATTGTACTTAGTGGTGACACTTCTACACTTGACTGCCTATTTAGTGCCTGTGTTTGAGAGGTAGATGGTGTCTCCCCTGCTAGTGTTGTTTGCACTATGTCACTTCTTGTCTCTTCATATTCCTGCTCAAACAGAGGATTCAATCTCTACCTCTTCATATATACCTGGTCCAATGGCACTATAGATGAGCTAACCTCATTCCCACTTCTTTCTTGAATTCGTTCCTCATTAAGAGGGGCTGCAATACTGGAGGGTTACCCATGTTTGTATCAGTTTGGGTGAACTCCTCAAAAACGCTTTGTGATCCTGAATCTTTTCTTTGTCCTAAAGTATCTGGCTATACTGATGTCTGTGCACTATGCTCTTGTGTTGGTCTGTGTGAAGATTCTCTAGGCACCTATACAAAGGAATCTAGATCAAGTTATCTTTCCAAATATTTCATAATATTTTCTACTTCAACTTGTGTACTATCTTGTTCTATAAGTGTTCCCTCCACCCATTCATTTTGATTTGCATAATGTTCTATCTCTGGAATACTATGATGGATGTAGAGGGATTGTTTATGCTACTACCTTCTATCATAGATGAAGCTATGAGGATCATAAGGCCAGATGAAACTCTTTTTCAATCTCATTCTCTCAAGGATTTCCTTTGCCTCTTTCCCTGCTCTTCTATTGTTGCAAATAAATGAGCCTAGGTGATCCTTTATCCTTAACTGAGCTTTCTTCCTAGCTTTCATAAAGTGGATTTAATCAGAATTGATCATTTGCCTGTAGTAGTCCAGGGAAAATAGTCTCATGGGGAGGTATTTAGGTAGTTTAAAGGGAGGCAACTCACAACCATAAATCTTGATCTCAGTATGGTTCTGGTACAAGTACCAGTCTCCAACCTTATAGTGCTTGGATAACTTAAGAATTCTCTTGATATCATCACTGATTCTAGGAGGAGGACTTCCTATCAACATGGTAGTTATTGGATGCACAAATTGATCAATAAAATGTGTATAAGGATAGGGGGAAGAAGGTGAATTGCGAAAAATGGAAGTCCAGAAGATAACTGACCTATGATTCCCTCTGGTGTCAAGATTTTGCACAGAGAAAGGGAATTTACCAGTTTGGTAGTAGAGGAAAAGATGATATAGGACTGAAGAATATTTAAATACTCTTTCATTCTCTAATCTCATGAATTGGTCATGCATCTTGTTAGTGATGAATGCAGCATAGTCCTATTTGCATGTAGGTGGTTTGCCAGGGGTAAAAATAGTCATGTAGGCTAAGGTCAACTCATCTACATACTCACTAGTAGTAAAACCCAAAATGAAAGCAATCATGGTGATGATATCTTGGCCTATACTTGTAAAGAAGCTTGACAAATAAGGAGGGGGTTCTTTTGGCCTGTATTTTTCTTCCATGAAGGTCTGACAGACTTGGTTAATTTTGGAATTGGACAACCTTAAGAATTTTTCAAGTAAATATGTAATGGAAAGGGGAGTGAGGTCTTGGCCAGGCTGTAATTTCATCTTTTCATTTATAGACTTAGCTGTAATGGTGAAAAGGACTTCCTAGTTAGGGGACATTACAACTCTCAGATTGGGGTTGTAGTTTGCATGGCATTGGTGGTCAATATCTGGGAAAATATGGATAGTGGAGAATTGATATTTAGGGAGGTTGGACTCCCAAAGACCTATTTTATCAGCATTGTTCAGATAATTGTCCCGATACCTGCAGTATAGCTTCAAGGGGGTTTCATCAAAAGTAATGTCCTTAATTTGAAAATCTTTTTCGGCCAAGGGAAGGTAGTCCAAATCCCTGTGGGGAGTAGTGATTGGTAAGACATTTAGGGAAATAGGAGCTTCCATCCTTGGTTCTTGTGTATTCAAGGAAGGAAGTTGGGGTTTTCAAGGATTTAGGATAAAACGGGTGCTTGGGGAAGTCTTGGGACTAGGAAACAGCTTTAATTGTACTGAATTATTTGTGTTTAGAGCAATTTAGTGGAAGTTTAGTACAAAAACAGGGTTTCTGAGAAGGAAATATGGTAAATACATGTTTATGGTTGACTGTCAGGACAAATGGCTATGGTGAAGGTTTTGTAGGGTGTATTCAGTAGTCTATAGTGGCCTAGTGTTCAACAACCGATAGTGGTTTGTGGTTGGGAATAATTTTCTGGTCTAGACGTACTTTGTGCATGCGTGGAAGCAGAACTTTCTTTCTTCGGTAAAAGAAGAAACCATGAATATTTTTGTTTTATGTACAAAGTCAATGACCTTTTGGAATTTGGCGGGTGAATGGAAAATGCCAATTGGATTTAATTGACTGATGGGACACTTTGTCATTTAGCGAAAACTGTAAGCAGTATTGGTAATGGTTTTCATTGCACAGCTTTTGGGAGGTTGGTGGTTTTGGCAGAGGGTCGCGTGATGCCACAAATGGGATAACACATAGCATTGGCAAAAAGTCAAAACAACGTTCATCGCATGGTTAACATTCGACCAAAAGGCTTGCGCGATATGAGCAAGAGTCGTCGGATGAGGGAGGGCAGATCGAATGGCAGTCGATGGTGGAAGGTGTTGGGGAGTTAATGGAGGGGGCCCTCTACATAATTAAAATAATTAAAATGAATTAATTATATCAAGGATGATGGTACTGGGGGAGAGGTTCTTAATTAATCCATATGACTAATTAATCCCTTTTTTAATGCATTGGGGGGTTTGGCTCTTAATTAATTTCGGTTTGATTAATTAATGCAACTGAATTAACTTTATTTATGGTTTATTTTTCAGACCATCAGGAAGGGATATTTATTTATTTTGGGATTTTATTAATAATATGGGAAAGGGTAATTTGTTTCAGGAGTTAAGTAAATAATAAGAATTAAGAGTTAATATGACCATGGAAAAAGAAAATGTGCTAAGTAAATGTTTCCGAAAATACATTCATCATCCAACATTATTACTTAGGCTAAAATGTTTTTAGGAGGGTTTTTATAAAGAACCATTTATTTTTCCCAAGTAAAGAGTGATTTTACCTTAGAAATGGATTTGAAGGGAATTGATGAATTATGGAAGGGGTGAATTTTGATGAAGGGGCTTTAGCACTTAGGCCTTACAAGTTATTGGGCCGAGGGTCCAGTCCCTCCAGAAGTCAAAGAAATGCTCTGAGCCCCTTTAACTTTCAGGTTGTTGGCGCCTTTAGTACTTATGGGAAATTAGTAAAATCTAGGGAAAAATGAGTGAGGAGGTTAATTAGTTTGACTTTTGTCTATGATGTAAATGTCTTCATTATCATCCATATCTTTAAGTGCTTTTGATGATGAGAGTATATGACTTGAGCTTTTAACTTAACCATCCATCATACATAATTTTGCAACTAATCATCTACTTACCCACCTACACATCCTACCATTTTTACTTCTTTTATTAGGGTGCACTTAAACTGGAAAACCCTTATCAGACTTTTTCTTTTCTTTTACAATGGGAATCTATTTAAGTCTATCCTTATTACATCCAAGGGCTCAGATTAAATTGTTGAGCTCCTTTTATTCACTCTACCTATCTACTTATCTGCCAAGATTAAATAGTTTGGTCAGATTTTATTCTCTATCTCTAAGCATGAAATTGAAAACATGGAAAAACCAAGTTTAAACTATTTGGTTACCATGGATTATGGAATAAGTATCAAGTTTCACACAATTTATTTATACAAAAAGTGAAATAGTAGTGGCGTTTGGGCTTGCACACTTTCACGGTATTTATTTTTCTTAGGGTTCATTTTTCATTTTTTTTTACCTTTTTCCTTATTCTTTTTGCCCTTTGATTTTTCTTTTAGGGCATACCCTCTTTACATTTTTTTTTTTTATTTTATTTTATTTTTTACAAATACAGAAAAATTTACAACAAGCAAAGGTATGTACATATTTCAGAGCTAAACCAAGTCAATCATGATATATG
The DNA here is from genome assembly GCA_000404065.3 of Pinus taeda. Taxonomy (NCBI): domain Eukaryota; kingdom Viridiplantae; phylum Streptophyta; class Pinopsida; order Pinales; family Pinaceae; genus Pinus; species Pinus taeda. The sequence goes on along the minus strand of APFE031118682.1, from coordinate 9,433 downwards.
ACACCTATTGGTATAGGAAAATAATAGTGGCTCCACTTGGCGATGGCTTTTACTGGTGGAAGTCAAGAACAGTAGATCAGTGGCCTTCTGAAAGACTGTGATTTTACTTTGCAATTTTCCTTGGATTCTGCTGCTTTATTGATATCTGTGACAGTGATAATCCTGAAGCTTAGGGCCTTCTCTTCAGGCTTCAACTCCAAAACTTAACCATCCAATCAACACTTAAACATTTATCCTTCCTTCTTGAATCCCACTTGAGCACCTTGTCACTTAGGTAGGAATCTTCAGCCTTGGTCCTTTTATCAAAACTCTTTTTAACCTTTTCCTGCACAACTTGAGATTTGACCTGAAACTAAAACTTGTTGCAACCTTCAAACCAGATTAGTAAATCATCAAGACCTTAGGGCCTTTTGCTTGGATTCAAATCATTTATGATTTATTTCGTAATCTAATGAAAACTGAATTAAATCAAACTGAAATGCTACCTACTCTATATTGTGGAAAATTAGGCTGACTTAAATAATACAAAAATGCCAATGAAGCCAGTCAAGCAACTGCAGAAACAAATGAACTGCTTGACTGATTGTTAGCAAAGTCAGAAGCATAATTTGATCATGTACCCACATAATCAAAATTGTGATATATAAATTCCATTGCTGATGTATTTGGTCCTCATAGAGAAAATATGTTGAACTTGAGTTGAGAAGAACCTCCATATAATCTGCTATAGGATCAACAAAAGCATAAAGTATGATGGTTTCTTCTAGGCATTCAATGTCTAATTGATCAGCTGTATCCTCAATACTAAACCCTGAAACTACTTGTTCAATCTTGCTCTTGAAAGCATAATCATCCTCAATCTGTAAATCAAAATGCAGTACAATTTCCTCTTGGTTTGGAGAAGGAAGATTTTGTAATAATTCTTTAGGATCTCGAAAATTATATTGCTGAATTTGAGAATGCAAAAGTTTAATTTCATTTTCCTATTTTTCAGCAACTAAATTAAGAAAAAACATTTTAGTTTCACGAGAGAATTTTCTTGATTTGATAATTATAAACACAACTCTTAGAAAAGATTCGTTGAGCTGAAATTTTGATAACTAATCCCTGAATTCATTTAAAATTTCATGAAATGAAAGATTTTCCACAAACCTTGTCATCTTGTATCACTATTAATGCTTTGGAATATGGATTATTTGGTTGTGGAATTGCTCTGAAATTTTAAGTTCTGGATCTTTGAACAATGGAGTCTTGATTATTTGAAGCTTCTTGATTGGGAAATGATTATCAAAAGAGTAAAAAGAATGATGCTCAAATGTGCAAGGAGGTTTTCAAAAGAAAATAATTAAACACTAAACTTGTCCTAACGATGAACCACACTGGTTGGTTCGAAACACGTCGAAAAATGGTTTTTTTATGTGATTTTGCCGAAATTATTCTCTTAACTAATCTAAGATCTTCTCTAAAATACTATATACATTGAAGGACTTTCTTGATGAGAAAGAACATAATGTCTCGGATAACAATCCAAGTTAAAAATATGATATTTTCACATAGTTCTTTCAGGTTCATTCCTCCAGTGGAGTATCCATTGTAGAATTGATTTTGGAGTCGCCAGGTGGATGATTTTAACCTTTGTGTGTCTGATCACTGTCCACCATCATAGATCAGATCTAAACCTATAAAATATTTCTGAAGAAAATGTTAGCTCTCCCCAACGGAGTCAGATTTCGAGCTTTTTCTAATTATTTTGCTTTTTATGAACTTTTTGAAATAACTTATAATAACCCTTTAAGATGCTTAAAATTCAAACTTTATGGTTTCTCAAAGGTTTATTTCAAGTGAGGAATTGTTCTTCCTAGTATGGTCACCACTATGTTATCACTCAGATTTTCCTTAGAAGTTATTGAAAGAAGGAAAGGATCCAAGGTAACTACAAACCAACTTTTAGACTCGGGTGCTAGCCCACCTAAGTCCAGAGAGGGCTCTCTCTTTATGATTTAGCTATGTTTGAAAGGATTTTAGGCTAGTATTAATGTTTGGTGAGGTTGTTTTGTTTGAGAGTGGTGGATTTCTAAAACAAATGGGCAACCAAGGCTTTTAGGCCATTGGGTTATGGAGTCAATAAGGGATAATTCACTGGATTAAGTCAAATTGCCAAGGTATGAATTCAACAGGTAGGATAATAGAATAAAAACAAACTTTGGGGCTTGAATGGATGATATTTCTTCTCAAAACTAGAGGGCAATTAAGAATCCTCAAGTTAGGATTAGAAAGAGAAAAGGAAGATAGGTCAACTGGCAGAGGGCAATTAAGAATCCTATACCAGGGACTTATTAGAGAAAACTACAAGGATAGAGGAGCAGTTAAGAATTCCTTTATCGAAATAGTTTAGAAGAAAACATATAAATGGTATAGTGTTGATAGCAAAGAGCAATAAAGCTAATTCTGATACACTTTGACTATTTTACCATTTAGATTTAAGATGCATGAAACATTGAAACATATAGAAAACACATAAAATCACAAGGATAGAATACTTATTTGTAATTATACTGCATAGGAAATGTCCTGAACTTTCATTCCTTTTGCAGCAAAAATCCAAGTTTGAGTACAAAATCTTTCTCAGTTTGATGGCATAGTGTTACAGAGATGTTAAAGAATCCACCCATAATACTTCGAATGGAGAAGTATTTATACAAAAATTACATGAAAAATATCTCATAACTACATGAGATTTATTCTAGGGAATACAAAATATCTTTTACAAAAAGATAGAGACAGATGTAAAACTGATTTCTGTTGTCCCTTTATTTATAGAAGAGCTGGAGGTTGAAACTCGAATTTTCCTCTTGTTGTTGCTTTAGTAATTGTGTGCTAGATATTTAATTACTTGTGTGCTAGATATTTAATTACTTTTCCTTACTGATACTCTTTACCTATTCCTCATACTCTTTACCTGTTTACCAGACTTTATCTCAGTAAATATTTTCTATTTACCTCATTTACCATAGTAAATTATAGGATATCGAGCATATTGGTCCACCATTCTTCATTTGGTATGTCCATCCTAATCAATTTCCTATACACTTCATCAGCTTCAGTATACTTTGCAAAATTGGGCTGGAATTGTTAGGATATTCTGACACATAGGAATAGTTAAGTATAACTTGGTCTAGTATAGAGTTAGGTAAAGTGTGTTTCTTTACTATGTACATTTGTAACTTACAATCCGACGGTCACGATATGTAGTGATCCGACGGTTCATTCTCTCCTCGGTATTACTGACACTTGATACGTGGTTTAACACCCGATTGGTCCATGATTTCTATTTAAAGTGCATGGAGGGCCATTTGTAGGTTAACCGTTCACGAGAGAAGCTTATGTAAATTTTCATTCTTTTATTAATAATTGCCTGAAGTGGCCTCGTTGGCTCAGGTCGTGGACTGTTTCCCTCTTTGAGGGTTTTAACCACATCAAAATACTAGTGTATTGATCTGTGATCTGTTTGTGAGCGGTGTCCTTTGGTGTTCTGTCTGAGGAACTTACCCTGTAAATTCCTACATGGTATCAGAGCTATTTGAGGGTCGCGTTTGTTGGTGATCCAAATCTGAAGCTGGTACAACTGCATCCGACTGCCATATCCTAGATATGTTGTTTCTGACTACTTTCGGGCTGAGAGGACTGCTTTGTTATTTTAGGAGCATCTGTTCCAGTGAGGAACCCCTTTCGTTTCACGCAAAAAGGTTTCCGCTAGCCCTAGCTACGTCATTTTTAAGATCTGGAGGTATATAGTGTTTATTTGCAGTTTACAGTTATTTTCTCTCTGTTTATTTCGGTTTCAGTTTATTTAGCTCTTCTTTATTACCGGATCTATACCTTTCATTTCTGCGTATGCTATTTTCCCTGCGACTTTGTGCGATCTAGGCAAATCAGAAACAGAAAGGAATGATTTTTCTCATGCGTATGCTCTTTTCTGCTGCGCCTTAGTGTGATCTCGGAAAATCAGAAACATTGAGGAAAATATTTAGTTTCCGGGTAAAGCTAACTTTAAGCCGTAAGGCTTGTTTTTTTTGTATGTCTGTGTTGGGTTTTGTGTTTTTGTTTTGTAGGGAGAAAAAGAGCTTTCTCAAGCAAGCACGCAATCCAAAGCATCAGTGACCAAACCCCCCCCTTCTCTCTCTCTCTCTCTCTCTTTCTCAAACTTGTTGTTTAGCTCACTTGGTTCAAAGCTAATTTATGAGAGTAGAGGTCTTGGGTTCAAATCTCCCTTTTGTTGGAAAAGGGGCATTTTTTTTCATTTCCGCACATTCACGCACTTCATCGGTGCCTTCATCAACTTTTCTTAAAAAAGCCATAACTTCTTCATCCAGAAGCCGTTTTCAGAGCCGGTTTTTTTGAATCAGCCTAATTTTTCGAGATCTTTCCATTGGAACACTTCGTTTTAGAATATATAGCTTCAGTTTTTGTTAAAATGGAAAGTCCATGCCAAGTTATTCTTGACAGCACCAACTACTTCCAATGGTGGTCCTACATTGTGGATTTACTTAGAAGTAAAGGTCTTTACAGAATAGCCTCAGACCAAGAAACCAAACCGAAAGATGAAGATAAGGCAGCTAAATGGGAAAGTAGGCAAGATCAAGCACGTGGGTTGATAAGGATGTCTATTTCTCCAGATCTTAGATTCCATATTGCAGAACTTGATACTCCTGATGAAGCAATGAAGCAGATTACTAAAGTTTTTGGAATCACAAATGAACTTGAAGCCCATCAACTTGAAAATGAGTTGCTTACATTGGACCCCAATAATTTTCTTGCATTGAAGATTTTTTGTCCAAATTCAAGACCCTTAGACTTCTCTTGGAAGGTGTTAAGGCTAAGAAAGAAGATATTAACCTTATCTATTCCATTCTTACTAAGTTGGGACCAGCCTACTCTGTGTTTGTTTCCACCTTCCATTCTACAAGAGAAGCCTTCATTTCTCAAGGACATGACTACAAGCCCCCTTCCGTTGATGCTTTTTGTGTTTCTTTAATAATAGAACAAGAAAATCTCTTACACCTTGGTCTTCTTAATCTTGGAAACTCTTCTAAGAAAGCGTTAACTGCCCAGCAGCAACCAAATTCAAAGAATCCTAAGAAGTCGTATCCTAAAAAGAATGGTCCTAAACCAAACAAGGGTCCTAAGCAATTTCATCCTCAAAATGAAAAATCATTTCACTAGAATGATAAGGCAAATAAAAACAAAGGGAAGAAGACTGATAGACATTGTAACTTTTGTAATCGAGATGGCCACTTAGAATCTAAATGCTTTACGAAGATGGCAGCCTTGTAAGCAGCAATGAAGAAGCATAACATCCATTTGGAGCACTCTTCAAATTCATCTTTAGGAATGGCAGTTTCTGCATGTGGTTGTCAAGCATCTCGGTCTGGCTATGCACTAAATGTATCTTCTTCCTCTCATTCTCATGAGTGGCTCATTGATTCTGGGGCTTCTTATCACATGGCCAAAAACAAAGCCATGTTTTCTTCTTTAAATGATTGTAATACCAAAATATATATGTTGGTGATGATAGATCTCTTAGTGTTGTAGGGACTGGAACTGTTCATATAGATAATGGTCAATTTAATGATGTATTATGTGTTCCAACCTTATCCTGCAACCTTCTATCTGTATATCAGATAACTCATTTAGGTGAAGGTAAAATCGTTGAATTTTCACCTCACGATGTTGTAATTAAGGACCTAAGAGATCCTAGATAGATTTTAGCTACTGGCATTGCTGATGATTCTACAAGGTTGTATAAGTTTCACAACTTTGGGTCATCAAATCTTCCCTCGGTATTTGTTGCTCATAATGATGAAGTGAGCAAACTTTGGCATGAGCGATTTGGTCACTTAAACTATCGCTCCCTTCAGCATCTATGTAAAGAAAATATGGTGACAGGTCTTCCTATGGTATCTTGCAGAGATGGTGTTTGTTCCGGATGTGTACTCGGAAAACATCATCGGGACAGTTTTGAAAAACGTGCCTCTTGGCACGCCTCAGCGCCTTTACAGCTTGTGCACAGTGATTTATGTGGTCCACTTCCTGTTGCTTCATTCTCTGGCTGCAAGTATTTCTTAACTTTCATTGATGATTTCTCCAGACGCACTTGGGTATACTTCTTAAAACTCAAGAGCGAAGTATTTAACACATTTTTGGCCTTCAAAGCCTTTGTTGAAAACAAATCTGGACATCAAATTCTTAAGCGAATCTGATAATGGCGGAGAATAGTTAAAAACAACTTCATCAACCTTTTGCAACGGAGAATTGGGTTCAAATGCACAAACAGTCCCATATCTCCACAACAAAATGTGTCGCTGAAAGGAAGAATCGCACCTTAAAGGAAATGGCCTAAATTGTATGCTTCAATCTAAAGGGCTTAGTCTTAATTATTGGGCAAAAGCAATTAACTGTGCAAATTACATAATAAATCACACTCCTACTAAGGTTTTAAAGAATATCACTCCAGAAGAAGCATGGAGCTCAATTAAACCAGATGTGAGTCACTTTCGTGGTTTTGGAAGTGAAGCATGGGCCCATATTCCAGATGAGAAACATAAAGCTTTAGAACCTAAGAGTGAAAAATGTATTTTTGTTGGATATTCTGAAGATGTCAAAGGATATAGACTTATTCCACTTAAGTCCAAAAATGTTATCATTGGAAGAGATGTAAAGTTTGCTGAAAATATATCGGCCTACGAGCCTCGTTCGGCGAATGTGCCACCTCTCTCTATCTCTTCTACTTTTGAACATATTTCTTCTTCAGACGATGACACATGACCAGTATTTTTGAAGTGGTTAAAACCCTCAAAGAGGGAAACAGTCCACGGCCTGAGCCAATGCGGCCACTTCAGGCAATTTATTAATAATAGAATGAAATTTTACATAAACTTCTCTCATGAACAGTTACCCTACAAATGACCCTCCATGATCTTTAAATAGAGATCATGGACCAATCGGGTGTTAAGCCATGGATCAAGTGTCGGTAATACCGAGGAGAGAATGAACCGTCGGATCACTACTTATCGTGACCGTCGGATTGTAAGTTACAAAAGTACATAGTAAAGAAACACACTTTACCTAACTCTATACTAAACCAAGTTATACTTAACTATTTCCTATGTGTCGGAATATCCTAACACACCTAAGCTCCCATACCATGTTAATTTTAAGTAACAATGGTATGTTTTATGCTTAAGAGCAATTTACTTCAATTTTTCTTATTAGCCCAATATCAATTTCCAGATTAGCGATCACATTAATATGATAGTAAATGCAGAGAGAACACAGTAGAAGAGAAGCCAACACAAGAGGACACAAGATGTGGCACATGCTAGGGACAAACCCTAATGTGGGGAAACCCTTTGATCAATTCTTCTTATTATTCTTCAAAAGTTCAGCACAGAGAGTAAAATATACAAAATTCACTTGCCCAATCACAGTGAAAATCTATCCAGTCAAATAGCAGTCAACCGGAAGCCCTAACCAGAAAGTCAACGCTAGTCAGCGTGGCAAAATTTCTCCTCCAAATCAGCGCGGTCAAACCCAGTCAACTCGACCTCCAACAACGGTCCAAATCAGCCCAAAACAGTCTCAAAAATATTAGTCAAACTTGGTCAACACAGAGTCAAACCTTCGAACAACACTGGTCAAACAGCTTTGAATGCCTTGATTTCTGTTCCCAAAAATGCGGCCCACCCAAACAGAATATTCCCCAAGAAAAAAACAATCAAACTCAATTAACTGCAGCTCGGTCAACGTTGGTCAAACCCTCCTACAATTTGGTCAACGCTCAAAATATAAAATTGTAGTCTTGTCCTTCGCACGTGTGGAGAGAGTGGCTACCCAGAAATGTGTACGACCCAATCAGATGAGAGAGAGATGTGAGTGATGAGTGTCCAAATGAGGTAGATGCTCCTATTTATATGCAACGTCGAAGATGAATAGACGTGTGCCTTTTGGGCCTCTGAGCCTACATTAGATTATTGGCCAACCTTGACAATTTGTCCATAAACAAAATAAATTCATAATTCCATTTATACATGTTAGAATGAGATGATCTTTAGATCAATCCTACGCCTCTCAGAAAGAGGAATCCAATAAAAAAATGAGCTCCATCATATGATATGTCCAAGGTGGAGTTTGGCCCTAGTTTCCAAATTTAACACATAATCATACCCATTGCCAAGCTACGTATACCAAGGCTAGGCATAGTTAAACAATTCTACAACATGTTGTAAACTTTTAAGAGGTAAACAGGGTTTGCCTACCCTACCATTTTAATTCAATATCGTGTTGAACTGATTTCCATATGGTGAGCGTGACACCTACAGAATAATCTAATTTAACAGTTGACCTTGCAACTGAGTTATCTTGGGAATATGAAAATCAATAACTAACCATTGGTTTAATTATTCATTCGCAAAGTTGTTAATATCACTAAATTGGCGTAACTAGTTATTTCTAATCAAGTAAGAATTGCAGATTCTGTGACATTAGTGCCATATGAGGGCATTTCAAGTTTTAATAACAGAACCTCATACTATGTCCTAGATTACCTAGATTAAGAAATGCGTCTGGAATAATTTAATGCAAAGTTCTACCGAGTTTCTGGGATGGGGAAACGCGGGAGCGGGAATACACACAAGGGGGGCATATACAAGAACGTTAGTCATAAAAATTATAAAATTATTAAAAATTTAATGTATAAAAATAAAAGTAAAATCCCAACAATATGTCAATAACTAAATTAGCAAATAGTAAATCTTAATACTTATGAAATGTAAATCTAAATATGATCATTTTTTCTTATTAGACTAATTATGAATCAGAATTATAATTTGACATTTATGCAATCATCAATATAAAATTGTAAATCTAAATGTAAATTACTAAATTGAATCCATCATTTGACATTATGCGATGTTCCATCTAAATTAATCATTTGGCAATGCGCATTAATATTAGGCAAAGTACATCATGTTAAAAATTGTAACTAGGTTCAATGTTCATTATGATGTAATTGTAATCATGGCATTGTCTATTTGTTAAACACACACATGGGCAGCAACAGAATATGAAAGATAAAACATGAGAGTACATTTTTTATTAACAACTGATATACATTTATAGTACATGGTTTGACCGTTGGGTCCCACATCCCAAGGTCTCTTAGACTTCCTTAGTCTATTCCGCTTCCACATTAACCCATAGAGGATTAGGTGTCCAACATCCCCCCCCCTTAATCCGAAGGGTTATTGTATGAGTCCAAGAAGAGAGTTGTAATACAAAATGTGCAAAAATGCATGGCAGCACTAGGTTGAATGTGCTCTCTGAAATGTTGGTATAAAGGGCGGTGGTTTAAGGATGACCACCAACACTGGAACGC
>APFE031118672.1:0-17716 GCA_000404065.3 Pinus taeda | reverse complement strand
CTACCCAAAAGTCTTCCTGGTATGAAACCAGTCTGCATACGGCCTCTCCCTTTGGTTTGTGGCTCATTGGCAAAGCACGCCACTCCTCTGAAAGAAACATTCTCTTCACATCCCACATAGAATTTAAGAGGGATTGAAGAGATATGAAACTGCTGGCAAACCGTGTAATGGCGGGGCGCACCAACTCTTTGTTGTTGGTGAATCTTCTCATCAAGCTAAGCATAGATGTATGGTTATATATAAATTTTGTAATGCTTTTGGATGAATCAACAATACCTTTGACAAAGGGAATTTTCCCTATGTCCTCCAACATCAAATCAATACAATGTGCAGCACAAGATGTCCAAAATAAAGTAGGATGCCTATCCATAAGCATCCTGCCAGCAGCAACATAATTTGCAACATTATCCGTTATGACTTGGACAAGATTTTGTTCACCCACCTCCAAAATAAACAAATTTAGCAAATGACATAAAGTTTTTGCATCTTTGATTTGTGTAGATGCATCAACAGATTTGATAAACATAGTCCCCTTGGGACAACTAACCAAGAAGTTTATAAGGGTTCTCCCCTTTTGGTCAGTCCAACCATCCGACTTAACAGTGCATCCTGTTTGTGCCCATGATGCCCTAAAATCCTCCAATCTTTGGGTTCAGTCGCACTTTTTATTTTGAAGAATCCGGCCTCTGAAACCATGATAAGAAGGGATTTTGTACCCTGGGCCAACACTGGCAATAGCATCAACAACAGGTTGGAAAAATGGATTACTCCTTACAATGCTGAAAGGAATATCACTCTAGAGGAGAAATTTTGCCAGCAACTTGTCAGCTTGTTCTTAGTTCTTTTTAGCATTGAACCGATAGATGGTTGTGAACCAGGTGTGGTTCGAGGAACAAAAAATGATGATGTAGCTATTGGATTGGTTGATGCTGCAGTAGAACCAATGCCACTTGGCTCACTTCCTTCAGCTAACCTTTTTAGTTGCCTTTTGAGTTCTTCTTTGGCCTCTCTAGTCTGCTCTAAAGTTTCCAATGCTCTCATGGCTCTTTGGATAAGTTCAGGAGTTGTTTTTTCACAAGGCCCCACATCTTTTCCAGGGATTTTTGCATGGTGAAACTTCAACCTGTATACCCCCTGGACATAGGGTGGCCACACAACTTGCAACTCAAGTTTAGTCTATCATTCGGAGAATCAAGTACACCATATTCCCAGAAAGAATCCTATTTCCTTGGCATGTTTGTTTTTGAACTTTGAAGTTGCAAACTTGAAGTCTTGAATGGTGTTTTGGTGTAGTTGTGAACCTATGGGAAAATAAGGATTAGGATTACAATTTAGCATTTACAAAATTACAAGTTACAAATTTACAAATTACAATTTAGTATTTTAATTTTTAATTTTTACATTGATGATTGTACAATGAAAATCCAAGTTACCCGTAACCCAACCCAAAACAACCATTCCAAAGTTCAAAGTTTCAAACACAAATTACCCAACCATTCCAAACCCAAGTTACCCACCCAAATGGCAAAAACAATGAAAAAAACATAAACAATGTTTTAAAAAAATGAAAACAAAAAATAAATTGGTTCCCATAGTCATACCAAGTTACCCAACCCAAAACAATGAAGAAATACAAAAAAATCTTTAAAAACAATGAAAACAAAAGAAAAATGGTACCCATACCAAGTTTCCTACCCAAAAACAATGAAAAACATACAAAAACAATGTTTTTAAACAATGAAAACAAAAAAAATTAATCCACATACTGTTTCTATGGAGAAATCGGTGGTCTCCTCTTGATTTTCTCCTCTAAGCACTTAGATTTGGCTAAAAACCCTCTTCAGCTTGGTCTCCCAGCGCTCCTCTTCCTCTGCGCGCGACTGTCCAAATGAGCTCATGAAAAAGCCCAAAAAACGTTATAAAACTGCGTTGTCGTGATCCCCGACGATTATTTCATTTTTTATCAATATAAGTTCGTTTTTATCGCGATTATTTCATATTATCGCGATAAATTCAATAAAAATCGGCAAAAAAAATTTCCGGTGATAATTTGGTATAGTTATCGCGATTTTATCGGAAGAGGGAAAAAATCGCGATTGTTTCATTTTATCGCGATTTTCACAACACTGATTTGATGAACTAAGAAGTCATACTCTAATAATAACAAGTGCATACTATGATAAGAAGAAAAGTTAAAAACACTTCACAAATAGTTATCAAGCTAAGAAGAATCACATTAACTCTAACTGCCTTAGATTCTTCAACAAGATGCATTTACCATTATACTCAAACCTTTTGCAACCAACGAGATTAAGAAAGGAGACAAGGCATTCCTGCATTTGACCCCTAGTAGGAAAGAAGTAATTGGATACTGACCCATTAATCGATATGACAAAAGAAGTTAAGAAAAGGAATCCCATAATCAAATTCACTACTTAAGATCTCATCCCAATCTGGATCAAAATAACCCCATGATCTAATTAGCTTACCTTAATAAGCCTTAGCTCAAGTCAAACCTCATCACCATAGTTGAAATTTTTTACTTTTATAATTATTATATGTAGTCCTCATGCTATTCTCACCACATCATTGATTTTCCTGTTGTGAAGAAAACTGGACAACTCTTATGAGATAAAGTTAGGGAAAATTCTTTGAAGTCTATTTGCTGGAATTATTGTTGAGATTGTGTACACAAGAAATTGCACAGTGAGATAGAGTTTTATGGATCATTTTCCTTTGGAATTAAAGCTATAAATGTTTCATTTATTGCACCCAATACTTCACTAGAAACTTTAGATTCTTTTACCACCCTCAGTAACTCCTCTTCTAGAAAGTCATATAAACACAAGTAAAATTCCATTGTCCAGCCATGTGGACTTGGACTGTTTGCCTTCATAAAAGATTGTAGAATTGATATGAGTCTCTCCTTGGTTACTTTAGCTTCAAGTTCCTTAATTTTGTTGTTCTTTGATCTCGTTTATGTTTGCCTTAGGAGGTTCTTGGAATAAAATTTTGTTAAATTTTGCAACTAGGGCCAAACTCCACCTTGGACAACTCATATGACGCAACTGATATGTTTATTGGATTCCTCTTTCTGAGAGGTGTAGGATTGATCTAAAGATCATATCATTGTGACATGTACGAATGGAATTATGAATTTATTTTGTTTATGGATAAATTGTTAAGGTTGGCTAGCAAACTAATGTAGGCTCAAAAGCCCAACAGTCATGTCTATTCATCCTCAACGTTTGCATATAAATAGAAGGTGCCTTTGCCTTATTTGGACATCACTCATCTTCTCATACATCTCTCTCTCCTCATTTGGTTGGGTACGGATTTCTGGCAGCTTCTTTCTCCACACGCGAGAAGGAAAGGTCAGCAATTTTATGTTTTGGACATTGACCACCGTTGACCAGCCAACATTGACTTGTTTGACTGCGTTTTTGTTGGGGAATATTCTGTTTGGGCAGTCCGTATTTCTGGGCACAGAAATCGAAGCAATTCATATTGCTTGACCAACGTTGGCTGCAATATTGACTTGCATTGACCAAGTTTGACTGAGTTTTTTGGAAATGTTTTGGGTTGATTCGGATGACTGTTGGAGGCTGAGTTGACTGGGTTTGACTGAGCTGTTTTGGAGGTCAAATTCTACCCTGTTGAGCAGCATTGACTTTCTGTGGCTGCTATTTGACTGGACAGATTTCACTTTGATTGGGCAAGTGAATATTATATATTGTACTCTTTCTCTCTGCTGAACTTTTGAAGAATAATACGAAGAATTGATCAAAGGGTTTTTCCACATTGGGGTTTGTCCTTGGCTGGCGCCATATCTTGTGTCTTCTTGTCTTGGCTTGTCTTCTACTGTTTTATTTATGTTCTATCTGCATTTACTGTCATTCTGGAAATTGATATTGGGCTAATAAGAAAATTGAAGTAAATTTTTAAAGCATAGAACATATCATTGTTATCTAAAATTAACAAATTTTGAAGTGCCTTACTGCTCCTTATGCTATTCTTGAGAATTTTCTTAGCTTCCTCCCATCTCTTACTTATCTCCCATATATTTTTGATGTTCTTTTGATATTTACTTAGTTTTGGAAAAATTCAGTATTCTCATTGCCATCTACTAGACAAGTAGCCCTATTCTTGAGTCCCCACTCTATTTCTTCCTGTTCCAATAGCTTCCTTTTTATTCTTTCTAAAGATTTTAGATTAGTATTCTCATGTCCTGCAGTGATTCCTTCCCTATTTGTTGCAAATAATTTCTTGATCTATTCCTTGGTCTCAATAAGATTTTGTTGAGCATCCTAGGCTTTTTTTTTGCCCACTCTACTATTATGTTTTTTATTGCAGATTCTCAAATAGTTGTCTCCCTCGTATTAGGTTCATATTTCTTTCAATTATGAGTGATAAATTCCTGAAACACTCTTCTTTCAGCAAATTATGTTTATATTTGAAGGGTCTTGGGGATTAACTGGATAAGGAACTTTTAAAAATAAGAGGATGATCACACGCTTGATGAAAACATAAGAGCATGAATTACACATTCACATAGTTATTTTTCAAAGTTCCTTCAGTGGCATGGGCCTTGATCTGGGCTTCATCACAGCCATCATTTGCCTGGAGGCTGTTAAAATTGGACATGAAGGTTTCACACTCTCTTTTGGTGATTGAGCTCCAAATTTGGTGTTTTGAATACATTCTCATGAAAGCCCATACATTCATCATAATGAGGACCAGTTTGATCCTCTCTAATATCTATATCCCTAATGGCTCCCTTTGAGCTAGTGGAAGAACAATTGGTCACTGTAGAGGCAGTTCCAATTGTTACAAGTCATGTACAGGAATATAATGGATGATCAAACTCTGCCTGATGCACTTGCTCTGTCAAGTCTTCTTCTCCACTCACTTGGGAAGATGAATCATTTTCAACAGGTGTAGCCTTTTCAATTTCAACAAGAATGAAGTTATAATCCTTATTACTACTATCATATTCTTGCAACGAAATGTTTTCAATGATGCCAGCAGGGCTGCCTTTATTTGATACTTTGCAAAGCTTCAGGATTGTTGCACATTTCTTTGTCATTTCCGGCTCAGGTTTTACCCAAGTTCTGTCCTCATCACAGTTTTCAAGGATTTGCTTACGTCACGGCCCATCATTATGGTGGGAATTTTTCCTTTAAACCTCATAAATCTGTTCTAGTTTTACTTCACCATCATTGTTATAAACACACTTTTCCCAATTTATAGGCTGCTTGTTCTCAACCTTTTTTGTAACCTCAAGGTCTTGGCTTTCAATGTGTGTAGAATCAGCACCTGCAAATTGTTTGAAACCACTTAAAAGGGATGGTAATCCCCTTGATTATGGTCTGGGCTACCATAATTTCTCCAAGGATTTTTGTCAAGCTGGTTATGCTGCTAGTTACATTTCAGATTATTAATGCTGTCACATGTTCTATCCAACACCAAGTTGTATGGGCAACAAACAAAATTTCCCCGTAAAATAAATCTTCTTCCGGACTTGTGGTGTTTCCATTGATGATATGAACAAGAGAACAATTATTAACAGCACCCTCAGACATCTCAAAATTAGTAATATCCTCTGTATCACCATCACCCTTATACACCTCAAATTTAGTAATATCCTTTGTATCACCATCACCCTTATACACCTCAAAATTACTAAATTAGTAATATCCTCAGTATCACCAAAATTTTGTGCAGCAATATCACTACAACACCCAAGGTTGTGCACATTTAGGCCATGATTAATCCATCTTACTTCACACCAGCTTGTTCCTTCTTATTTTGTACCTACAGAAATTGACAAATGGGTGTGTCTTCACAAGGATGTTTAGTCCACATACTAGTATTTTCACCATGACCTTCACTATCTCAATCACAATAAGGTCCTCATTAAAGGATACAAAGAAGGCTTTTCTCTTCTGTGAAATGAGATGAACTCATGCAAATGACATGGGTCAACAGCCTTGCTTTCATAAACTGGAGCAGTAAACAAGTTTTCTTTGTGAAATGCATACTCTTCAATAAGTACAGTAGTGTTGTCTTCTTCAAACTTTTCAGCAATATCTTCATCTCTATTGTTGTTGCGATAGAACTGTTCGTTTGGGACAATAGACACATCATCATGTGGTTCAGTTTCTCCAAAGGGAAGAGTAAGAGCTCTCTCACTTATGGTGCTTCATCTTCATCGTCATACTTAGCAATGCCTTGATGACCTTCAAAGAAAGCAAGTTGGTCTTACTCCTTTAGGAATGCTAATATCTCCTTGTGTCTTCAAAACTTTGCCAATCTTATGCCGCAACACTTGAGAAAACTTTCAATGAAGGTTGCCAATGAGGATATGATATTTGGACTCCAGGAGTGTCTAATCCAATCATTATTCCCTTGTGTGAATGAACAAACAAATAATCTCATCATGACATTTTCATGTCTTTCCTTGAATTTTCAAATATTTCTTATGAATGCCAAGACAAATGGGGCAATAGCTAAAGAGGCATCATCAAATTTTGGAAGCCTCTCGTCAAATTTTAGGGAGGCCTATTTGGGTATCTCGACATATTCTCAATGTTTAGCATAGGGAATAACACATGGAAATTCCAAGGAGCCGCCTTTCATCCATACAAATTCCAAATTGGTGATAAATACAATTCATACCTTTTTTATAGTTGAGTTGCCAAGGTAAGTTGTCAAATGCATTCACAATGATGCTTATCTCACCTCACAAGCACCAAGTCTTGAAATCCTTCAAAGAACAAAGAGTTCGTTCTTCCAATAGAGTCACCTCAATGGAAAGATTTTCAAGATTGATTTCATTCAATGTCATGTTTTAGGAAATAGACTTTATCCCCGACAATGGCAACAAATTGTCATAGAAAAATCTCACACTTCTTAAGATAAAGTCCAAAGTTCAAATGTGGATCCCATGTACTCAAGATGGGGCCAACTATCACCTCACTAACACTCTTCTCACTTTTGGCCAGCCCTCCTCCAGCTTAAGAGGTGGTTCTGTCTAGTAGAACTTGGGGATTAAATGTTGTAGTCAAACCAAGTCAAGAGCTCCCTAAGGCTTCTATTTAGATACCACAAATCAAGTGATTGAACCATTGGGGTTTAAGGTGGATAGGATTGCTAGGGTTCTTTAGGGAAATTTCTAGGTTTGAGTTCAAAGGGAAAGGTCCCTGAACACAAACAACCAAGGAATCACCAGGAGAGTAAAACCTCGGCAAAATAGTTTAAATGATTTAAGAAAAAAATGGTGCTGTAGGATAGAACATCATTGCCTTAGCTTACCAATATATTTTTTGGGTGCATATGGGGTCAAGGAACAATTCGATTGGAGAGAAATGGAGCGGATTTAGGTTCAAAGACTAGAGAAAACTAACTTGTGCTCCCTAGAGGTTTGACCAAGGCATCCTTCAATCTTCAAAGATGGGATAGAGAGTTCCAACTAGGTCATCTCAAAAGAGCTTGACGAGTAGTTCAAAAAGGCCTTGAGTAGATTTAGCTTCAAGGACTAGAGAGACTAACTTGTGTATCCTTTCGGCTTGGGGTAGGCACAAATTTTCAAGGATAAATAAGGTAGGGAGCTTCACATAAGGTTGCCTCAAAAGAATTTGATAAAAATCTTGCCGAAGGAAGATAATGAGATAAAATATGCCGAAGGAAGATAATGAGATAAAATACCAACAAAATGGTGGATATTTATTAACCTTTATCCATTGACTTGAGTAAGATAAAGAAAAATAACTTACTTGATGTATCATGTGTCCATCAAAATTCACAACTAATCATCCACAAAAAGAAGTTTATCCACGTCAATAAGACTTTCATCATCAAGATCTACCAATATCCATCAAGAAAGTGAACTATACACATTAACACAAACTGCTCAAGAAGTCAGTCAACTCATCCATCTGCAGCCAAAATTAAGAAACAAGAGATTTGCTTTGAAATTTTAGACTTTTAAAGGGTCCACCATTAGAGGATGTGCAACTCTATTTATAGAGAAGATGCTTAGATTCCCTTACATTAAAATTTTAATTTTCTAGGTGAAATGCTCCTAATCTAGCCGATGGAGTGACAAAAGGCCCTCTTCTTCAATTAGTTAATCTAAAATACATAATTTGATCAACATTCATGCCACATGTACAAAGCAAAGGGGCACAAGCCCTCTAAAAGTGATCCATATCCGTAAATGACGGGAAAAAAATTTAACCATTAGCACAACATCTAGCCTCCAAAGGCTCGCCCTTCAACACCTGAAAAAGTCTTCCACTTGCCACCAAAATCCTCTAGGCTCCCTCAAATGTGGGTGCACAAGTCCCCAATATATCCAATGCATCATCTAGAAGGGTTTCCAAAAGGAATGCTTCCTTTCAATCAAAAGGAATGGTTCCTTTCATTTATTGTACAAGAGAATCCCAAATCTTCATTATGTGTTGTTTCAAGATGAAATGTCAAAGCCTCCAAGAGTTGCACCATGCCAATCTTCCATCATTTATCCAAATAAAACCTCTAAAGGATGGATAAGCCCCTTGAAATGATAATGGAAACCTTCCAAAGAGGTTTCCCTTAAACCAATACGAATATCTAAATCTATAGAGGTCCCTTAAACCAATATGAATATCCAAACCTATAGAGGTCCCTTCAACCAATATGAATATCCAAACCTATAGAGGCCCCTTAAACCGATATGAATATCCAAACCTATATAGGCCCCTTAAACCAATATGAATATCCAAACCTATAGAAGTTGGCTCTAATCAAATTGCCTAGAATGTCCAACTCTAAAGGTCAACTTGGATTAATTTTACTTCAGATATTACACCTTAAGTCGACCTTGTGATACCATTTCATTTTATGGGTTGGGAGACTAATATTATGTTTCCAACATTTATGTGTGTGTGTGTGTTTATATATAAAATCTCTTATCTTAAAAGTCATCCAATTGCTATTGTGTTGGGCATGCTACTATAGTCAAGTTGCACCCTCTATAATTTTTATGATATGATACAAGCAGTTGAGGGTGCTGGTTTTTTAGTTTTGCCTCTATAAAGCAAGCGTTGATTCCAAACTTGCTGGTGATGCATCATTGGATCATTCCTTCGTTGGTGTCCAATCCATTGGCTACTTATCAGGTCCAAACAATGCATGCAACCCTTTCCATTTATTATTTGAAGGTAGAAAAGTTTGCGAATAATGTACAAGATAGTTGCTATTTGCTTATGTTTCTTTTTGCTTTTTTTATTTGAGCCTTCCCATTCTTTGTTGTGGCACTTGTTTGCAAAATTTCAAGATGTCGTGGAGTTATGTTCTTTCTATCATCACCATGCTCCCACTCTAAAAGTCTTAATGAGCCTTCCTAGCATAAGGGGCTCTTTGAACTTCATCCCAAGGGTCTTCCACTAATAATAAGTTTTTTCTACTATGTTATGATGTTGAATAATTTGAGGAGTTTGAAGACTCTAAGCTAGATGGTATCTATGTTGTTCTTGATGACAATCCATTTCTAGTAGTGGGAATGAGTTTGATGAGTAATCATGTTGATCAATGATTTGTAGTAGGCCAATGACCCAATAGCTCGTAGCATGGTTTTTGGACTATAGGGGCCATATAGATGCTCATTGATTATGTATTTTGTTGCTAATATGTTGCATTTTGTGCCATTTTGATA
Source organism: Pinus taeda (assembly GCA_000404065.3). Taxonomy (NCBI): domain Eukaryota; kingdom Viridiplantae; phylum Streptophyta; class Pinopsida; order Pinales; family Pinaceae; genus Pinus; species Pinus taeda. Next base: position 8,019 of record APFE031118672.1, on the reverse strand, counting down.
TATTAACCCTTACAACATATGTAGATGAAAAAACCTTATTTTGTCTCTAATCGTTTGGAATCTTCTCTCTCTCTCTCTCTCTATTAGTCATTTTGTATTTTTTTAAAACCATTTTATTAAATTTGGTTTGATCATGTTCCAGTTTGAAACCTAGTTTGATAAGTGGTAGGTTCAAAGACAAGTTTTGGTTTTTAAAATATTGGGAAAATCTCCTCATTCTAAGGATGATATCAAGTGTAAGTTGGATTTTGAAGAAGCTTAGGGCTTTATCAACACAAAGGTCAAGGATGTTATGGCAATATACCCTTTCATAGCTAGCATGCCACTTGCGTGAATTGAGCCCAGGTGGGGGGGATGATAATCCTTCTCACAACAAATGAAGGTAGACCCAATTAATTGTAAGGAGAAAAGATTTCAAAGTGACTTAGCAAGATAGACAAGTCAAATTATCAAGACAAAATATAGTTGTAACTAACAATTAATGTAAACATTAGATGGTTGAAATTCAAGTCTGAAATTTATACAAGGATTAGATAGTGAAGAACTTCATTACTATACATGAGATGAAGTTGTTGTATATACCAAGCATTATTCCAAGGCTACTACAATGCACTAGCACTCCAAGACTGTTGATAGGAGTTCAAACAAGTCCTTAAAATTGAGACATCTTCTTCTCTTCTTCTTCACCAAATACACATTGGGTTTCATCACAAAAGCCTAATCAAAAACCTTGGGGGGACGAAATCTTATTTCCCTAGACTATAGGATGCTTCAAGAAGATCACAAAACCCTAGCGACTCCAAGTGAGAGAGAGACCAAGTACAAATGAATAGGTAAGAGAGGATATGACTAGTGTGCTCCTCCTCTGGATCACATTTGTACACAAGAGTGAAATAGGAGTGATCACAACGTCATTTCCAATATCTTCCCTTCTTCACAAGGGCAATCTCCAATGAAGATGTCCTCCTCCCATGTATAAGAATGAAATAGGAGGGAGCACAACGTCATTTGCAACGTCTTCCCTTCTTCACAAGGGCAATATCCAATAATGATATCCTCCTCCCATGTATAAGTTGTTGTAGGGTTTCCTTGTGAACCCTATCGAACCACTCCAAGAATACAAGTACAAAGAGAAGAGTATAATGATGATACCGATGAAAGGAATCTCTCATTTCTCTGCATCTATGGGAGGTAAGGGAGGCCAACAATACAATGTGGTCCAAGCCTTTACAAGGAACTTACAATAAACACTCGTAGGCCAACAAAAATGAAGTGCTCCACTCGAATGGAAAATATGTGATGCTTCAAGGTGATGTACACAATAAGGTCCCTATTATTGCAAAATGTAGCAACCTAGTGCTAGGCCTCACTAGATCTCTAGAAACAGTGGGATCCATTGCCATTGTCACCTCAGGATTTGGGCAAATGTTTTCCCCACAAGGGAAGCTTCTTCAACAGGGTTTGGAGAAGTAACCTAATGATTCCTAGGCTAAATACATGTTGAGAAACCAAGATGTAGGTATATTAGGGTGATTTCTCTTTCATGATAATTACTTGTGAGTGTTCGTTGGCTTTTTATTATTATGTTATGTTCTTCTTCATCAAGCAATTACCAAAATGTACATGAAGATCACAAAGAAACAAAAGAACACAAGATGTAGGCTCTCCAAGCTAGGGCCAAAACCCCACAATATCCTCCAAGGATCTTGCTATATAGACACCCTAGAATAATAGTCAATAATGTATGCCTTAGGGTGAAATGAAGTAGCAAGGTCAAAGAAGCAATGGCTCAAGATAGGATTTGGAGACGTTCAAAGTTCAAACAGATTCCCAAACACATGGTACTTAAAATTTAATGATCTACAAAAAGGAATCAAGTGACGGAGAATGGAGGATCAGTGCCTTGGCACCAACTTGGGGACCTGCGCTCCTCAAGGGAGTCCACGAGAATCCCAAAATCTCACTAGGAAAAGTGAGAAATCCAATGCAAGTATATTTTCATCTCTAGGGCACAATTTACTTCACCTTTGTGCTTACTGTTGAAAATGGTGCCACGTCGAATTATGAGTGTATATATGCTGGGGTATGAGTCAAACATGTATCTTTGTAACTTCGTTTGTTTGTAAGATATCCATTATACTAGTGTCAAAAATTTCCCATAGACCAGCCTTGGGAATATTTATTTCTTTCTCTGATTCAAATATGATTTGTCTTGAGTCTCACAAACTGTTCGAGAGATGTTTACTTAGTAAATATCTAGTGCCAAGAAGCATTGTTTATTCAACTATGGTATATTCACCTTCTGAAGTTTGCAATCAGGGATGACCTTGAACAATATATTGTTTGCAATATTTACAACAAATGTTCTTTGGTAATAACCCGAACCTATGGTTAAAATGCCAAACAAGTGTACCTAGTTGACAACAGAATTTGAATCCTTCTTTGTCGAGAACTTCACTATCATATCTTTTCCCACATCACATGCATCCTTCACTTGGTATTTGCAGATAGAGAAAATATCTTTTCCATCAAATTTTAGACTCTCATAATGCTGATCTTCATTGGCTGATTTTACTTCATTTGAAACACGTATTTTTTTCTTTTACAAGTATATCATTAGGGTCATCTGAAGACAATTCATAGCATGCCTTGCTAGAGTCATAGTCTTGAAAGGGTATTGTCCTGGGTTTGAATTCCAACCTGCGAGAGTAGCAACATCATCATAATAGGTGGGACTATAAATAGCACATTCCATATCCTTCCCATCCACGTGCTCAAATGGCTTTGTCTCATTGAAATTTTCTGTGTTAACAACATCACTGGCCTCATCGAATTCTAGACCCACAACATCACCTAAAATAACAACAATATCTTCATGATGTGGTGTATCATCCTCTTGAAGGATGTTAGGATGAATTCCTTCCACCCCTGCTTTTCATCTTCATCAATGTCATCATTGCCTTCCAACAAATCGAGAAGACCTTCCTGCTGCAGGGCTGCCAACAGGCACTGAAAGGTGTCTTCATACCTCTGCCATCTTGGGCCACAATGCTTGAGAAAACCTTCTATCAAAGCTTTGAGGGAAGGAATTGTCTTCATACATCAAGAGTGCTTGAGGTGACCATTGTGATCTTGTAACAAAGAGTAAATGAATAACATTATCATGACTTCAAATTTTGAGATATATCCCATAAATGCAAAGTCATGGGGACAATAACCCAAGGAGAACCATCAAATGTTGAAAGCTTTTGGATGAGGCTTGTTTGGATATCTGGGGATGCTCTTAACATCCAATGCTGGGTAGAAGACATGCAAATCCCAAGGATCCATCTTTTATAGATAAAAAGCTTCAAAAATTGAAATTTGCAATTTCACAACTTTTCACAATGGAGTTGCCAAAGTGAGATGTCAAATGCTTTCAACTGGTGCTTGTCTCACCTCACAAGCACATGGTCTCTAAAATATTTGAAGAAGTCTGAACAAGGACTTTCTTCTTTGTGTAGATTTGCTAGATGAGGGGATTTATCCTCGACATCAAGATGAGCTTATTCAATGAAATTGAAGCACAAACTTTAGATTATTAGGATGACTCAACTTCTCCTCAACAATGGCGCCAAAAATGTTACTACAAAATGTAGCACCCTAGTGCTAGGCCTCACTAGATTCTCGACAACAATGGGATCCACCACCATTGTTACCTCAATAGGAAATTCTCCTGTTGTTTTCTAGGTGTTATTGCCGCAAGGAAGGCTTCCTCAACAGGTTTTGGAGATTAAGTGGCCTAAGGATTCCTAGGTTAAATATTCTCCAACGATCTTTCTATATAAACCTAAGAGTATGGCTTAGGGTGAAATGAAGTGTGAAAATTCCAAAACTAGAATCCTATTGCAGCAACTGGTATTATTTCTTCTACCTAATAAATTAATTATTCAGTTTATTGCTACGGCAACATCGAAATAAATACACAACCTTCACAAATAAAACTACGGAAAATAAATAGCTTGGAACTGAGAAAATACTAGCACACACACATAAAAATCGACACCATTTTTTTGGGACAAAAGTCCTCAGAAAAACCCAATGCGGGAAGACTGGTGCAGCAGATGAGGGTTTTATTATTATGCAGCGATGAAAATCTGAGTACAATCTATGGATGCCCAACTGGCAATCCAATTGGCAAGTATCTAGTAGAAATAATTAGAGAGAAAGTTCTCTACCCCACAAGCAATCCCGACACTGGCTTCTACAAAAAACTGGCCTTCCAAACCCCAACATGAGCCTTTCTACGCTGGCTCTGTGTTGTCTCTCACACATGTGGCTCAATTTTTCCTCTGAGCAAGCCATCTAGCTTGTCTCTGCTGCTGGAAGTGACTCTCTGTCCCTCTGGAAGACTTTGCTGGCCTCTGGAAACTGAATTGACCTCCTCCTCAGCTAAATCGAACTGCTCTAAGTCAACGTCTGTGCAGTCTCTGTGCTACTTCTGCTTGGATCACTTGTCACTTGTTGTTGCCTCTCCAGATCTAGAAAACTTCCTCTGGACCATTGTACCTGCCCCTCACTAACCCTGCTTTGATCTATGGCTCTCCGGTAACCGCTGCTACTCTATGGAAATCGATCTACCAAGGAAATCAAACTGGAGAAGTGTCTTCTCCAAGTTCCCATCAACTTCTTCTTATAATCCTCTGTTGGGACTCCAACAACCAAGATTAAATCTTTATCAATGGCTAGGATCATCTCGAAGTCGATCTGTGTGAATTTCTAGATAATTCTCACCTTATCTCAATTAATACTGATTAATTAACCATATTCCCTAAGTTTAAACTTAGGAAATACTTAAAAAATGGTTAATAATCTAATTGAGACACTTGTAGGTGGAATTTCCAAAAAAGATTTCTGGGTCTTGGAGATCTCATGCATTCTAGCGTTTCCACCAAATCCATGGCTAGAACACATTAGATGCTACAAAAACTAACATGAAGTAGTGAGGTGAAAGAGCTGATGGCCCAAGGTAGGCCTTGGAGATGCTCTTTGGATTCTCAGACATACACAACTTTAAATTTAATGATTTAGAAAAAGGTATATACTATAAAGTGATGGAAAATGGAGGATCAATGCCTTGGCTCATTAATAAATTTTTGGGCATATGGAGCCAAACAAGAAGTGAGTCAATGTTTGAAGACCTTGGGTGGAGTGGGAAAGAGAGAAGGATAAGTTCTCATTCTAACCTTGACGACCTTCCAAACGAGGAGACTTATGGTGCTAAAGAGAGTTTCATTAATGGATACTTGAAGGCAAATTTTGCATATGAAGAAATCGAAATTCATAAAAAGATATAACATTTATTAAGAAGGCTCAATGAAATCCCAATCCAACGATTGTAGCAAAATGGAAGATAATAGTCACAATAAAACAACACTATTCATCCAAACATCACTTTGTCAATCTAAATAAATTTCATCCATCTTAAACATATCTTCCCTAAGACATTTCGATCACTTGAAATATCCAAAGCCAAATTTTCACAAGGAAAACTTGTAGAAATTTCAGGTTGCTATGGGATTTTTCCCTCTACGCTCCATTAGAAAATGAGAGGAAGTGCACATCTCTTTATAGAGAAGCTACAAAACTTCCCTCATAATAAAATAAGAATTTTCTAAGCTAAAATCCCAAAAATTAGCCTAAGGAGGGGAAAAGGGCCCTCCATACAAATTAATTAATCTAAATTGATGTAGAATGGGGATTTTAATGCTACATGTACACATACTAGGGGCCCAAGTCCTAAAAATGTGACCTATTTCTACAAACGAAAGAAACAAGTGGTGTTGGTGCAACATCCACTCTCTAAAGGCCATCCAACAACTCATTTTCTTCCACGAAATCATGCAATTAATCCTCCAAACACGGGAAAATGGGTCTTCAATGTTGAAATTTGGGTAGCTCAGAGGGTATTTTTGAGATGTGAAACTCCACAAAATGGAAGTTGTTGCGAAAGTTACCCAAGTTTGGGGTCTTGGACCCAAAGCAATGGGTTTAGAACAAGAAAAGAAATTTTATTAATAATTTATTTTTAGTGTTTGAGCATGTAGCTCAATTCGCCTAGCAGCCAATTGACATGACCCTGGGGGTTAACAACTCAGTGCTTGAACACTATAAATAGAGGCCAAAGGAGAGGCCTAGATATAATGGGAAAATGTGACTGCGCTACCCAAATCAAAGTTTACCAAGTAGTGTTATTCCTAAATCCATAGGCTAATCAAGGAGATCTCGCGAAACTAAGATTGAAGATTAACCCCCCCATCTAAGGGGAGGGAACAAAACCACAATCAAAGCCCTTCCTTCTTCCAAGTCACCCAATAATCCATGTCCAAGATGCCTAAGAAAAAGAAGCATAAGCAGTCGAAGATACAATGAAAAACATGCCTTTTGGGTTGGATCACCCACCTTCTAACATATGCTCTCGATAGATTGGCGAGGGGACATATGACTGATGCAAGGAGCAGAGATCAAATGGCACAATGTATCGGTTACATTAGTGGCTGACAGGGGCTTTCGACTGAAGAGCTATCTAGGGAAAAATTCTCCTATGGGGTCACCCACTTTTGGTGGGTGACAAGCCACATGAACAAATAAGGAGTCTGCTTGGTGAAGAGAGGGTTGCAGTGCTAGAGAGGTAGTTTGAGCCCTAGTCTAAGGGTTGGACCATGTCGAGAAATCAAGATGCTTGTAGATTAGGGTAGATTTTTCTTAACTTGATAATTATTTGTGAATGTTTGTTGGCTTCTTATCAAATTTATATTCTCTTCATCAAGCAATTACCAAAATGTACAAAACATGAAGATCACAAGAGACAAAGAACACAAGAAATTAGGATCCAAGCCAGGGGAAGAACCCCACAAGGGGGAAAACCCAAGAAAATCCACTTCTTATAAAATGAGATCAAATTGATATATCCAAGACCCAAGACCAAGACACCACAAAGACCCAAGTCAACCTTCCTTCAAGCCACCTCCAACAAGTTAAAGTCAATAGAAGTCAACGCAAGGTAAATCTCTGAAATCTAGTCATATTTTGAAATTTTAAGCCTGTAGTAGCACAGAATATGCCTCAGGAAAACTCGGACGTGTGAATAGAACTAGGGCAAAAATCAACTTGTTTTCTCTCTCCTTTGACTATCCTCCCTCTCCTTTGACTTTGTTGGTTTTTCTTATTATCTTGGCATATAAATCGATGTGATAGATGGATGATGGAATGAGGTCGAACTGCTTTGTATTTATACATGTCCAGGAGGTTGAATAATTGCCTCTTTAGGCCAGCTTGTCCAGGGAGGGCTGACTTGGTCTTGTGGAGGACAACTTTTCTTTGACCCAAATAAATAAAAAAATTTCTTTTCTTACTAGAAGTCCAAATGGGACCTTGACTTGATTACATTTCTTGGACTCATGATAAATTCTCTTTTGACTCAATAAACCCTATAAGCATGAAGAACATGCTTTGACTAAAAATAAACAATAATGATGAATATGATAGATAAGTACATTAATCATACATTTGTATTGCATTATGAAGACCGACACTAGTTACATTTCCAACAAAGAATAGCTAAGGAAGATAAAAAGAAAGTAGCATGTCTGGAGCTTAAGTACAAATCTAACTCTGTGAGATAACTTGATCAAGTTCTATCTGAGAATGATTTTTTTAGAGGCACATAAAACGAAGTTCTTGAGGCAAGACAATTCTGAGATATCCGAACCTTTGTAGCTACATATCTTTTATGGCATCCAAGTTACTGTGACAACATGTTTCTTGTGGATCTGAACCACTATATCTTTTGTGGAATTTGACCTTACTATGGTTACATATTCTCGGTATTTGAGTTTAATATGGTACTATTCCTATAGAAATGTGAGACCTAGAAGAGAAGTATGTGCTTCTTCAAAAACTGTGACATTTAATCTTACAGTGGCAATATTTCTCTGTGATATCTAAACTTACTATGGCAACAATACCCTTTTCAATGAA
>APFE031118671.1:0-12946 GCA_000404065.3 Pinus taeda | reverse complement strand
TTATATAAGGGTAGTGGTATTGTAGGAATAATATGTGCATTAGTAGCAGAGATATTTAATATTATATATCATATTTAGATTTATATTATGATATTATTTACCATTTTATTTCCTCATCCCAATATAGGGTAAATATTGATATTATTTTAATGATTTTTATGGTAAATATATATTAAAATAAATAAATATATTATTAAAATACTAATTAAATTAGGTTCCTTATTTAGAAATAATATGTGATTTTTACCATTCTTAATATTTAAATGAATATTGAATTTTATTAGTATTATGAAAAATAAATACATTTAATCATAAATGGATAAATATAATAATTAAATAAATTTAGGTCCCTCCCCTTAGGGCCTGGTCAAACCTAGCTGTTAGGGACCCTTACCCTGTCAATTTAACTATTGGAATGGCCTGCTCTCCCTATTTAGTGCATCGCTCAGATTGGATCTTCAACTTGTCCTGACGATGAACCACACTGGTTGGTTCGAAACGCGTCGACAAATGTTTTTTTATGTGATTTTGCCGATATTATGTAGTTATTTACATTTTTAGTCCAGGCAAGAAAATGATCAAACTTCAAAGGAGTGTCATTTACAACCTGGATGACCAAATGATTTGAAACAAGTATCGATGGAAATCTTGTGAAACATCGGATTCAATGAAACAATCAAAACATATGCCCAATGAAAATAATAAAAAAATGATAAAATTGTAAGACAATCTTAAATGAAAATCAAAAAATATTCTAAGCCAAAAATTTATAAAAAGGGTCCCCATTATTTGAGTATATAAAGTAAAAAAAATGCGGGGGTTGTGTTTTACCACAACAACCTACTATCCCTTTAGTTATCTAGACTAGACCTCCACTAAGTCCATCCTCAACTCAATCTACAAGGAAGTTATGGCAGGAAAGTATGTACCTTTGGTGTTACGAGGACAACTAAATGTTATACCTATAGATTATCCATCCAAAATTGTGAGCTTTGAGAATACTAGTGCTTATATTGCCCAACAACATGTAAATATGATGAATGATGTGTTTGACCTCCAAGAAGTCGATGACACCGATGTTAAAATGAGATTATTTTTCGAGAACTTAGGAGCCAATGTGAAGAAGTGGTTTAGGGTTTTACCTATAGGAAGCATAGCCAATCTTGATACTTTCCATCAAGATTTTTAACATAGATGGGAGATTAAGAAGAACCCACTAGAACTCCTAAACGAATATAAAAGGTTAAAAAGAAAACCCAATGAAACTTTAGAAGAGTATTGTGCAAGATTTAATACTATGTACAATGCCATCCCACAAGACATCAAGCCCTCTCCTGGCCTAGCCTTGATTGATTTTCCAGATGGCTTTGATGTAGATATGGAGTATCAACTTAGGGAAAGAGACCAAAAAACTTTGGAATAAATTCAAGCAAATGCAATTAAAGTTGAAGCCAATATCCTGGCCAAAACATCCAAATTGAACTCTAAACTCACAGTAACCATAAAAGAAGAACCTTCTACTTCTACTGTTGACCATAAGATTGATAACCTAGTTAGAGTAGTGAATCAAATGACGAAAATAGAAAACCTTATTGAACATAATCAAACAAGTAAAAATGTAATTGTTCAATGGACTAGAAACCAAAATTTTAGAAGAAATACTCCCCACATTAAACAAAGACAGAAAAAGGGACCAGATCAAAAAATTCATCCTCCTTTTTAGGAAAATTACATGGATGATAAGGGGAATATTGTAGAAGATTTGGATGATAACCAAATTAATTTGTTAGGGGTAAATGAAAATGAAACAATGTTCCTTAGTCAAGAGGAACACAAACTTTTTCTTATTGCCTAAACTGAAATGGATTTGAAGAATTAGAGGAATAAAAATAAGGATTTGAAAATTCTATAATGGAATTTCATAGGTAGTAATCATAGAAGTAAGAAAAATCAAGATACTGCTAATAAAAAGAGTGCTAAAAATCCTGTTAAAAAGCTATCTAATTCTGATCCAAAGAAAACAATAGAAAATCCCCCTAAGAAAACCACAAAAACTCTGGGTAAGAAACCTACGAAACCTATTATAAAAAATGCAATTGATATTTCTTCTAGAAATACTCAAACTAGTCTACCTTCTACCAGCCAACAAAATGAATTGGCATAAAACTAGTTGTTGATAAGTCTGATTTTTCAAATAAACTTAAAAATCAAACACCGTTCAATGTAGAAAATGAACTTTCAAATTTTAAAATTTATATCCATTTAAATTAATTAGTCAACAAGAATGTATACACGACTCAGGTTCTGAAGGCATTAAACATTGGGGAGAAAACTGATGATGTAAATTGACTAGATCAAATTGAGCTCCTATTTGGGCCCGAGGTAGAAGGCAAACCACAAGAAGGAAGAGTCCCTCCATTTTATGTTAGTTTGAATATTCATGATAGAGTGCTTCATAATGCTATTCTAGATTTAGGTTCATCTCATAATTTAATGCCCAAAGTAGCCATGGAGAAACTAGGACTAGATATCACTAGACAATACAAAGATTTGTATTCCTTTGATTCTAGCAAAGTCAAGTGCCTAGGTTTTATCAAATACTAGTGTGTCACTTTAGCTTAAATCCATACTAAAAGTCTAGTGATGGATATAGTGGTTGCAGAAATTCCCCCAAAGTATGGCATGTTGTTGTCATGCTCATGGGGAGCAAAATTACAAGGATCCCTGCAAATGGACATGACTTATGCCACTATACTAGTGTTTGGTCAACATAGAAGACTATATAGGGAAACCTTAATTAAGTACATGGTTTTGGAGTATCAAAGAAGGTATGTTTTGATGGTTATTTCAGTATCTTTTCATCAGGACTTATAAGCCTTTTTGCATTATGAACTTAGAAAATAATAAAGAATTATAACGAAACATGTGAGATTAATATAGAACGTTGACAATTGTCATTTCCATGTACAGAAGGGAGGAAAAACGAAAATTGGCCATCCTAAAGGAAAAGACAAAGATGAATTAACTATTGTCCCTTCGACGGGAGACCGCATGCAAACCAGATCAAAACGGACCAACCCTGGAAAGGAAGCAGAGATACCAACTCGACGCAGAAAAGAGAAGAAGTAACTCAGGATTAATGATTCTGCGAATCCCTCAGGATCCTTGATCCTGAGGGATCGTTGTTTTATCTATTTCTGCATCTAGATATCTCCATCGTCATCCTTATATAAGGGATAGCATTGTTAGCTAAGGAGAGATGATTATGCTTTTATGTAATTTCTTTTAAAAAGATCAAGACTATGATCATTACGTCCTGTTAAGACTTGTGTTACTGTACTTTTACTTCATGCATTAATACAGACTTGGTTACTCTTTTATCTTTGAACCTAGATCAACCTTAAGCGATGTATCCCTGGAGGCTAAGGGCCCGACCCTGGAGGACACTTGCTCTTGTACAATTACATGTGGTTTCTGTGTGGTTTACTTATCGACGTGATCTGGTAATCTGCCGTGTTTTATAAAGTTTATGTCACATGCTCTGTTGTGTTTAACCCATTTAATGTTCCTACAAAAAAAAGTGTTGTATTGATGTTGCATCATGTTACTATTCCTTTAAGTGTTGGTATAATACGGTTAATCTCTACAGGATACTGTTGTTCCATTACAGAGTTTTTGTGTTATGCGATTGTGCCTTAGCATTACAAAATTTATCTTGGAAGTTCTGATTTTATATGATTATTGAATCCTTGAATATTATTGTTTTCATCTTGAGATGCAATCGTATGCTTTTACTTAGAGCGATAACGGAATCAGACTAAGCACGTCGTGTTTATATGGTTTTCAGTGTTGTTCCATCTTGGATCCATAGGAAGTGTTGTTCCATAGTGTGTGTACATCTTTAAGAATGAAGGATTGATGTTTGGATTGGTGTGATTGAATAGATTCACAGCTTGTTGAACTTAGTTACTGCTTGATTCCTTAAGTGTTGTTCCAATTCCGAATTGTTGTTTTGCTATTTCATTTCTGAATTGTTCCATTTCGAATTGCTATTCCATTTTCAATTATTGTTCCATTTCAAGGTTGTTGTTCTATTTCATTGTTGTTCTCTTTATCTGCCGTTTCATTTCTTATTTGTTAAGGACGATCTCAGGCTGTAGTGATCATCGTCATCTGCTACCTGGCTCCCAGACCCCTGATCCGTTCTCCGATTTCTTTTCCATCAGTTTCTAAAGGGATGGGTTATTGCTACCGAACCCTTGACTAATGCATTGCTTCATATCTGAGTGTGTGATTTAGCCTTTTGAAGTAGTTAAGTTGTAGACACGCATCAATTTTCTTTTGTAGTTTCAAAACAAGTGTACCACGAGCATTACTCTAACAAATGCTAAGCCTCAGAATGAGACACTCTTTCAAATAGCAAAACATTCCCGGATTGACATACTAATATGAGTTAACTAGAGGTGAAAGAGACCCTTTTTGTAGCTCCACATTTTGGCGCCATTTCCGAGGAAAGAGTGTAGCCATTTGTTCTTTTTTCAGAGTAGTGTACAAACCTGCTAGGGAAGAATTTGGTTTTGAAAATGGAAGGTAAGAACCTACGTGTGGAGCATGTAAAATCCCTACTCCTTTGCCGCTTTCCTGCAGATTTGCTGTTATCTACTTAAGAAGGATTTAATAGTTAAATTGAGTACATGACTAAGCAGAAAAAGCAAGAGAAAAATTCCAAACCTTTACCAAAGCCAGAAAAGGCTAAGGGGCCGGTGACCCTTGGTCGATCAACCTTCATAGACGAAATCTATGAGAAATTCGAATCTCAGCCCTCAGTAGGACCCAAGAAAGTTACTTCCAAACAGCCTACTAGCTCCCTTCAGGCCACAGGTTCACCATCTGTAGCCTTTGTTGAGGTCATAGTCAAACTGACGAACAAGACTTTCAAGAAATTGAAAATTCTATTCCAGAACTATTGCAGGGAGGGAATTTCAGTAATATTTGTGAAGGAGAAGGAGAGACAGGGGAAACTGAGGAACCGAGATCTCCTCTTAGGATAACTCGGCCATTGAGTAGCCCAGACAAAGGGAGTGTAGCAAAAATTACTATTGAAGGGACCCAATCTCCTCAGACAAAAATCCCAGATAGAGGAAGTGCTATTAAAGTTGTTCCTTTCAAAGCCATTCCCTCTCAACCTAGGAACACCCTCTTAGATATTCCAGAAGGTTATTGGCACATATTTCATCCAATGGATCCAAATCCGCCAAACACCCAAACCTCTACATTACAATACCCCATAGTGGATTCTCCAGCAAATGCCCCCTATTTGGTCAATTTAGTGTTGTCTAAATTGCTATCATAAATTGTCAACCCGGGGCTCGTAAGCTGATGAAGTGAAGTGTACAATATATACTTAAGCAGCCTTTCCTAGTTCTTTTTGTCGTTTTTAGTTTATGTCTAACTTATCTTCCTAATGTGATGTGATGAAGTTATAAACAAGTGAGTGAATGGGTGTGTATGTGGCGATTTCTAAACTTGGATTTAAAAGAGAAAACTTGAACAATAACTTGAAATGGAATTAAATCTTTGAATGAAAGTAAAGCATCAAACAAAAGACCAATGGCACTAGTCCAATACCTTTATTGCTGATAAGAATAAAAAAATGATATCTATATTAACTCAACTGAAAGTAAGAACACTACTCTAACCTTTCTATTGAATCTAAAGCAATGCAAAAATTAATTGACAAATCACACTACTTAATTCTCTCTTAACATTCTGCCTTTAGCTGAATTGATCATGTAAAAAGAGTTAGGAGTGAATTAGCAATATGAGTCTAAAACTAAATAAACCAAGCTGCAATTAAACGATGTTTTGGTCCCATAAAAGTTAGTGAATCATGATAAAAAGAACCATCAAGAGATTAGCAACTTGACAAAACTTGATAAAGTAACTAGGCAAGGAATCTAACTAAGCAAGGAAACTAATGAAAATCAAAGCGAAAGTCAGCAGTTTAGATAAGACAACTTCAGATGCCACTACTGTTAGAAAGAAGGAAAAGCACACTGTCACGGGCTCCTAACAAAGCTGCAAAAACACACACTGATCAGTCATGAAAAGTACATAAACGTAAAGCAGCATGATTCAAAACTGTACATTAATATACATGGTGAGTTAGAGAAAAAGGAATGCAGGAAATCAAATTTAAAAGCTACTTTACAATGGTTGTAGCAGATAGGGTCCCTCCATCCACTTCAACCAATTAAAAGATCAGCTACGCAGGTAAGAACAGAACTGTCTTCTTGGTATTAAATCAGCACATAACAAAATACAATGGGGAGCGTAAACGCTATATCAAAGAGTCTTAAAACAGAGTTTACAACAAAAAAACACTAACTTCCAAAAACTAACTGATCAGCGTGTAGAAATGCTTTATTTATAGCAGGAACACCAACTGTTCTGTGCGTAAACTAAGCTAACTAAAAGCTTATGCAAAAGACACGTTCAACAGCACCGTGCACGGATTTAGGGAACGGTCATCATGGTTAATAAATCCGCTGTTGGATTCTTGTCCCTTGCAGTCTTTGTGGCTAAAGAAGAGTCCAGCTGTGACTTTCATGCTCCGCCTGAACACGCAGAGCCGTGCCACCGCTTGCAACCTTGCAGTTTGACCAGAGTTACCTCCACGTTGACCAGGGGTGTAGACGGCCAATTTGGCTGAGCTGACAGCACACACACCATGTACACAGTCATACAACTTGCCCATGTGGCTCTTTCCTCTCGAGGACACCTGGATCATAGCAAACAAGAAAATGGCTGCGGAATCTGGGATTGGCTGCGGAATCAGAGATCAACTGCGGAAATCCTGTATCAGCTGCGGAATTGCAGCACTTGAACCAAAAATCTAAACCAACAGTCAATCATTAGCACAATTAGCAAATCATGTTAAAAATTCCTATAATGCAATGAATTGAACAAGTTGATGATGGAAATGATGACAAAAGAAGGAAATGAGTAGGAAAAGGCTGTTGGGAGGATGGGTAAATGAGTGCAGGTTTGAGGCTCAACATACCGCCACTGTGAAGGTGTTGCATGTCCTCATGCAACCAAAACTTTGTCATGATTTTTCACTTCATATGCTCAGATGCCTCTGCCAAGACATCCAACCTTCTCCTTTTTCTTCTTACTGCCAAATTTGTTCTTGGTTTTCTAACCGAACACCTAAAATTCAAGTTAATCAAGGCCCTGCTCAATTTCTTGCATTTCCTCTTCAATTTCCTATTATTTTTCTGGCAAAGACCCAAGTGAAGCATTGTGTTGTCATGGAAAATTTTGTCCACCTTGCTTTGTTCTTTCAATGCTTCATTCTCCTGCTTAATATGCTGATTCAAGACTTCCAGCTCAAATACCTCTTGTTTTAAAGATTTGACCTGTTCATCAAGAGGCACTATAGTGCTTGGACCGGCAACAGATTGCTCGAAAGTCTCCAAATAATCATATGCCTTCTGCTGGTCAGGGTCAATGTCAGGTGTTTGTCTTGGTCTAAATTTAAATTCTTGAAAACTGCTTTCTCTTTCTTGCTGAAAGGGACCTTCCTCTCGTGGAGGACTTAGCTCAATATCTAGCTGAATTGGAGTCTTTTTAGGTGTGCCCAAATCAATGAAATGGGACTGTTTTCCTTTGGTCACACTCATTTTTCCCTTCAGCCTACTGCTTCTTCTCACTTGTACATTAGTGCTCTTTTGCTGGGCACTATGTTTCTCTTTCTGTTTTCTCTTTAAAAGGGCAGTGGCTTGAAGTTGTGCTAATCTATCAGCTAGTGTTTGGGATTCTTCTTCAATTGAGGGCTCAAGTGAAGGAATTGACTCTTGCACAATGGATTTCCCTTTATCCCCCTTTTGTCTTTTAGTTCTGTCTCCCTTTTTCCTTTCTTCTTGGGCAATTTCTTGGGCAGTTTCTTGAACAGTTTCTTTAGCAGTCTCTTGGGTAGTTTCTTCAATTTCTACAGCAGTTTCCTGGGCAATAATTTCTTTCCCTCTTCTCCTATTTCTCTTTGGTATCCTAGGAGAGGTGCTAGAGGCTTCAACTACCTCTTGAAAATGGTTTCTAACTAGAAACTTCTCCCATGTATCATTTTTAGTTTTCAACTGTTCCTCAATTAAAATTTTAATGAGACCATGGTGATGCAAGTGGGGTTCAATTTTTCGCACGTGTTTCTGAATAGTGGCACTCATCTTCTTTAGACTAGCTAACAAGAAACAAGGTAGGTTGATAGCACAGTCATCCATAAAGTGCATCATGATTCTTGCATGGTATACATACATGACACCGAAATGGCCTTCACATGTTAAAATTTTTTGAACAAGCAACAATAATGAAGTCCATTCTTCTTTAATGACACGTACAAGGATTCCCTTAGTGAAAATGGAGGTATCCATACCTGGATTCTTGAGCATATTTCTCCACTCTTGATCTTCAACTGTTTTGTTTTTGAACCAACGTTCTCCTTTTTTAGGCAAATCGGTTGCTGTGGCCAAGGTGCTCTCTGTTATGGTGAACTGCAGGTCTCCTACCTCCACGGTTTTCCCACCAAATGACTGGGAAAATGCTTTGTCACCTCTTTATTGTACCTGTTAAATTTCTGAGTGAAATTCAACCATTTGGCTCTCTACAGTGCTTCTTTTATCTGTGGGTAACCCTCTAAAAATTTTGAACCCTCTGGTTCTGCTCTTAACAATTTCCCCATTTTTGGCTCTCAATTTTATTTGAAGCTCTGACAGTGTGATATGGATGCTTGAGGAGAATGCTTCATGGGAAAAACAGGAGAATTACGGTTATAACAAAGTAACCGTAATGTAATAAACGGTATGGTGCAGAACTTGTGAAAGGGATTTTGAACAGTGAGGTGAGGAAAAACAAAGAGGGATTTACAGTGAAAATGAGAGTGGTGTATGAAAACAAGAATGGAAACGGTGGTATGAGAGTAGAGAACAATATGGCAATGAGTTTATGCATGTGGGTGCAACGGTCAAATCTGTAAGCGTCAGGTGGCTACGTATACTTGGCTGCGGAAATGATCATATGTAGAGCCGTAGTACACTGGTATACGTCACTGAGGTACGAGTAGTTAATGGAAGAGCAGATCGTATCAAGTTCAAATCAATAGCAATTAGGAAACTGTTAGGAGGGTGATGAGGTGGATTAGGCGTGATCGTGGATGAGGAGTGGGATAATCTTGTCAATCATTACATTAAGTGACTCCTACCACGATTTGAAAACCATGCATAAATGACATTAAACTATTGGTTAAAAATTTGGAACATACCTTCATATGTTTGCAATTGATCTCTTTGTTGACTATGGTGGCTAACTTTTGATTACTTTCTAGCCTTGTAGGTGCTATGTATCCTTGCTGCCCTTTGATGATGATACCTCTGACGGTAAATTTTTCTTTTTGAAACAAAATTTCTTTGATTGTAGAGACAGAGTGTATTGGCTGCGGAAACTTGGTATGAGCTGCAGAATCTGCAACAACACTTTTCTGCCTGCACAAAGATGATTAGAACAAACTTATCTGAATGGAATAGTCGTGAGAGGGACTTTATTGGTGGAAATGAGATGGAATGAATGAACTGGAAGAAAAATGAAGTTGAATGAAGTGAAATGGAATGAAAAATATGGAGTGAAGCGAAATGGAGTGAAGATGGAATGATGATGGAAAGAGAGAGATTTTTTTTTTGGAAAATATGGAGTGTCAGGTGTCCCTGATTTTCACCCCATATTTTCTGTATAAGACTACCAATGTGAGATTGGTTTTCAGGCTTATACACATATTTTTATTTCTTTTATTTTTTATTTATTTTTTTACTTATTTTTTTTCAATTCAGAAAGAAACAAAGATTAGGCTGATGGAGGAGAAGAATTCTTCTCCACTAGCCTTATTGCAGAATTTTATTGGAATACTTTGACAAAGTCCTCTTTTGGGAGTGGCTTATGATAGATTTTCAAGCGGTGGCCATTCACATTAAGAGGAGTTTGGAACTCATCAATAGTCTTGATTCAGACTGCTCCATTACTAAAGACTTCATCAATCTCATATGGCCCAAGCCAATGAGTTTGAAATTTCCCTCTGAAGTCTTTAAACTTTGAATCAAATAGTAGCGCCCAATCTCCTTTTTGAAACTTATTCTCTTTGATAAATCGATCATGCCATTTGGTCCTTTGGTGTTGAACTAGATCGGTCCTCAGAATTGCATCTTGTCTTATTTCATCTAGTTCATTTAACTGGTCCATTCTGTGCTTTTGGGCTTCTGATAAGCTCATTCCCTACTGAACTGCCATCTTGAAGGTCTTGATATGAAACTCAATGGGGAGAAAGACTTCTTTCCCATAAACAAGTTCATAGGGAGAATGTCCTGTTGTGTTCCTCCATGTAGTTCTATAGGCCCATAAGGCTTCAGGAAGCCTTTCTGCCCAATCTCTTCTGTGGAGATGAAAAGTTTTGGTGATGATGCTTTCAAGAACTTTGTTTGTAGATTCCACTTGACCGTTTGCTTGCGGATGGTATGGAGTAGACATTATATGCTTGATTTTGTATTCCTCCATTAGCTTCTCCATCAATTTAGATGTTAATTGACTTCCCTGATCTGTTACAATTTCTCTTGGGACATCAAAATGAGTAAATATATCCTCAAAAAGAAATTGAACAACTGAATTTTCAGTGGCAGAAGGCAATGCCTTGGCTTCTACCCACTTAGTAACATAATCAGTACAAACCAATATATACTTTTTCTGTTTGGATGGAGGATTAATAGGTCCAACGAAATCTAGATCCCATTTATCAAAGGGTTCGATGAGTACTTGTGGTTGTAGTGGCATTTCATTTGAAGGAGTTGGTCTCCCGACTCTTTGGCAGCTGTCACATCTTTTGACATATTGCTTTGCATCTTGAAGAGAGAAGGCCAATAATATCCTAATGAAAGGATTTTATAGGTCTTCCTCTTGTCAGCA
This sequence comes from Pinus taeda, assembly GCA_000404065.3. Lineage (NCBI taxonomy): Eukaryota > Viridiplantae > Streptophyta > Pinopsida > Pinales > Pinaceae > Pinus > Pinus taeda. The sequence goes on along the minus strand of APFE031118671.1, from coordinate 1,945 downwards.
AAGTGTCCGCTGCATGGTTCATCATGACATGCCTTAAGGATGTCAGGCATTTTGTCTTCGCGCACACATCTTCTGATCACACAATCTAGCCCTGTTTTGAACAATTCATTAGAAATCCATGAATACTTTGAGCTCTCCTCAATGATTTTCCTTTTTTCATTAGGAAATAGGTGTGGAGGTAGCTTCCCTGTAACCAAATAGTTAGCAATATCTGCATACCAAGGAGTTTTAGTAGTTACTGCAAACAGATATTCATCCGGAAACTTATCCTCTACTAGAGAATCTTCGTTAGTATTTTGGATTCTAGACAAGAAATCAGCTACTGTATTTTGTTTCCTGGTCTATCTAACACAGTAATGTTGAATTCTTGTAAGAGTAAAAGCCATCTTGTGACTCTGCCATTGGTAATAGGTTTTTTCATGAGATATCTAATGGCGGAATGATCAGTATGGACAAAGGTTTCATAGCCTGTTATGTAGTGTCTAAACTTGTTGATTGCATGAACAACGGCTAAGAACTCTTTTTCAGTCACAGTATAATTTAACTCAGTGGGAGTCAAATTTTTACTGGTGTAATAAATGGCATAAGGAATTAAATCCCTTTGACCCAACACAGCTCCTAGAGTTGTATCTGAAGCATCTGTTGAAATGTGAAAAGGGAGTTTCCAATTTGGTCCCCTTAAAATGGGTGCTTCAGATATTCTAGTTTTTAAAGCTTCAAAGGCAGATTGACAATCAGGATCCCATTTGAATTCACAGTCCTTGGTAAGTAATTTAAAGAGAGGAGATGCTATTTTGGTGAATTTTTCGATGAATCTTCTATAATAACCAGTAAACCCAAGAAAACTTCTAACATCTTTTTGACAATTTGGAATTGGTAACTTGGAGATGACTTCAACTTTTGATTTATCAACCTTAATTCCATCTCCTGAAATATGGTGGCCCAAAACAATCCCTTCAATAAACATCATAAAACATTTCTCATGACTTAATGAAAGGTTAGTCTCTTTACACCTAATAAGAACTTTTTCCAAATTTCCTAATGCCTCTTCAAATGAATCACCATAAACTGTAAAGTCATCCATATAAAGCTCTACGCAATCATGAATTAGATCAGAAAAGATTCCTAGCACTGCCCTTTCGAATGTTGCAGGTGCATTACACAATCCAAAAGGGGGTACTCGGTAGGAAAAAGTTCCCCATGGACAAGTAAATGTGGTTTTGTCTTGATCTTCAGGTGCTACCTGAATCTGATTGTAACCACTAAAACCATCCAAAAATGAAAAATACTTTTTGCCTGCAAGAGTATCTAAGACTTGATCAATAAAGGGTAAAGGAAAATGATCCTTTAAGGTCGCTTTGTTCAATTCTCTGTAATCAATGAAAACTCTCCATTTACCATTCTTTTTGGGAACTATAACCAAAGGGGAAACCCACTGGCTATCTGAAATAGGGTAAATGAAGTTTACATTGAGTAACTTTTGGAGTTCGTCTTTTACTATCTCCCTAAGATTTGGATTCATCCTTCTTTGAGGTTGTCTGATTGGTCTGCTATTTCCCTCAATGTAGATGTGATGAATGCAAGTCTTAGGATCAATCCCTTTCATATCAGTATACTCCCATGCAAATGCAGTAGAATGTCTTTGCAAGAGTTTGGTTAGCTTCTCCTGTTGTGAACTTTCCAAATTTCTGTTGATGTTTAGTGTTTTTCCTAGAAAGATCTCAATGGCAGAACTACCAAATTCTTCCATAGAGAAAAGAGAAATTTGTCTAGATGAGAGACACTCTATGTCAGAATCCAACTGAAATTGTGTAGAGTCATATTCTGAAGATGGTTCAAAATTTTCTAAAGTATTCAGAATTTGACTATCTTCACTAATTTCAGAGATGGTAAAGACAGGTTGTATAGTCTCTTCATCGTCAATCCATTCATTGTCTCCTATTTC
>APFE031118665.1:6391-21403 GCA_000404065.3 Pinus taeda | reverse complement strand
ATAAATATAAATCAATTAATTTAAATAAAATATAGTCTAATAAAATTTAATGATAATTGAAGTAATAATTATTATTATCTAATTGTAAAATTAGATACAAACATGCATGCATACCGTCGTAACTTTGAAAACACACGTACCAGCCCTTTTAGATATAACGGCAAGATCAAATAGGTTTGATTTAAGTGAGTAAAACATAAGCGCCAAACTCTAGAAGAATGTGCGGCATTAGATCACGGCAGTGAAATACGACAAAGCATTGATTTATATAAGCATAGACTAAGAATCACGAAGTTCCACTTATACTTATCCACTTATGATGACACTTATTGAGAGATGGTTCACTAACTTCCACTTATTTACTCATACGTTTCTGCTTCAAACCTTCTATAAAGCTCTCAATGTTTCTATCCGAAGATCCTCCTTTTCGCACTGCGGTCCTAGCACCGTCTCGTAAAGCCTCCACATTTTTCTTTACCACCATACCTTCGTCACTGAACAATTTTCTGATGGTGCTGGATATATCATTCCTCAGTATCAGTCCTTTCTCTGCTGCCTGTCCTCCGCTCAGTCTGAACCCAATCTTCCATTCGTCGGCCATGAGCTTGCTGTTGGTGAATTGATCCGCCCAAAATGGAAACCCTATCATTGGAACTCCAAGAGCTATGCTTTCAAGCATTGAGTTCCATCCGCAGTGAGTAATGAAGCCCGCAACAGAGGGATGGGATAACACTTGCACCTGATTGCACCATGGAACAACGAGCCCTTGCTTTTCGGTCTCATTCAGAAAACCGTCTAGTAAGGAGTCTGAGACAGTCGAAGAGACTATGTCTGGACGCTTAGCCCAGAGAAAGAACTGTCCGCTTTCCTTGAGACCCATCGCTATTTCCTCCAGCTGAGCTTTAGTCACATGAACCATACTCCCAAATGAAATGTATATAACCGAACCAGTAGGCTTTGCATCCAGCCATTCGGAAGAGTCACATTCTGTCCAAATGCTGGTTCCAACTCGCCTGTCCTCGGAATGCTCACCGGTCAAAAAACCCGATGGAAGAAGCGGGCCAACATGCAAAATCGGAGGGTTTAAACTCACAGACTTGCTTTCAAGATCGTCAAAAGAGTTACCGAGAACCCAATCTGCTTCGCGACTTACCTGAAAGGACTTACGTAGCGATTCAAGAATGTACTGTGAGTCGACGTCTTTCTCGCGTATAAAGGACGGAAGCTCCGTTGTTTCTAACGTTGGGACGCCCGGAATATAATCAACTGAAATGCTGCCCTCCTCAACTGCACACAAATCCCACTGACATTTGTTACCTAACCAGTATCAATCCATATAAATCAGAGTTGGGTTTATTTAAGTTTTTCTATAAGCAGGATTTCAATGGACAAATACTATTTAAAGCGAGCAGAAACCTTACCACTTCCTTGGGAAAGAGAGTAACAGAGATCCTCCAGTAGATGCAAGTGATAGTAGATTGAATAAAGAAATGTAGGCTGTGTCCAAAACGAAATCCAAGGAATACCAAATTTCTTTGTGACTTCAAATGACGAGGGAAGTATAGTATCAGCTATGACGCACGATATGGCAGGCCCCGTCTTATTCAGACTATGAAGAAGCTGCTCCAACTCTCCTCCAATGTTATCCACAGAGCGCATAAAATCATTCATTCTGGCGGACCGATCGAAATCCAGAGGCAATCCATCAGAAATTTGAGCAGAGCGAATATCAAGACCATGATTACGGGCTTCTTGCTCAATAGGATCGTCTTCTCCAGCACTGCGAGAATTAGCTTTAGTTATCTGCTGGTGTCTGTGGTGCGTGTTAACGAATGTCACAATAACACCCTTGGAAGCAAGGTTCTTGGCGAACTGCATCATGGGAGTTATATGACCCTGAATTGGGTATGGGAGCACAAGAGCATGCAAGGGTTCCGGATTACGAGCCATGTGATTGCGGGACTGTGAGCTACGACGTTCTAGGGCTACTGGCTAATTGATGCAGAGGTATTGGAATGTAAGGATTGCGTGGAGTTAGTTTAGCGAATCCAGAGCATGAGCATCTTTGGGCAGACAAAAACTCCGTGGGTTAGAGCTGTCTCTTCACTCTTCATCGATCCCCTCATCATTGTTGCGCTGCCTCATTTATGGAGCAACCCATGAGAATAAATTCCGTGTAGATCACGATCTCTGGTTTTTTGTACACAGCAACCCAAGTCATAACATGGGGGCACATTTTCTTTAAGCGAAAGGATTCCGTGTATATCACGAACTCTGTTTTTCTTTAACCAGCACATTGTGATGATATTCGCCTACTTGGATTGTTTGATATGCATTCTTCCCTGTATTTAGTATGAAATTTTACCTGCAACCATGTCGGTCGGATCCCACAATATTCCGAGAAAATGTAATCAAGCTCTCCTTGTGAAGGGAATATGATTTATCAGACGTGAATGCGTTAAATAAATTTGTACTTTGACTAGTGCTTCGACTGTCTACGTGGCGTGTTCGTTGAATCCATCCCTAAGAAAAATGAAAACCCTAAAATACATGACATGTGCCATGACGTTTACATGCGGAAAAAGTGCGAGCCCTAAAATACATGACATTTGCAATGACGTGTATAACGTTTATATGCGGAAATATGTATATGTGGTTCTTGGGATGTTATTATTGCCGAACGTGGAAAAAGTGCAAACGCTAAAATACATGGCATTTGCACTGACGTTTATATGGGAAATATGTAATATGTGCTTACTGGAATGTTATTATATATCACATAAATATAATAACCTAGTTAAATAATTTAAATATTTATTAATACGGTTAAAATTATAGTTTTATTTTGAATTATATATATATATATAAAGGTTATGTAATAATATATTTTTAATTATAGAAATATAATTTTATTTATTATGGAAAATTTTAATTTGTAAATAATTTTTTACGATATGGTTTATTAATATCATATGTCTTATATGACATGTGTTGATATCACTTTTTTATTTTAACTAATTTGAAATAAAATAATTAAAAATCATAATTAATATGGAGATAAATCTTAATATTTGATTTGTAAATACTATGAATATTTTATTATGTTTATTGGAAGTTAAATCCCTATCATTCACCTAATAATTAACTATACTTAAATTAAAATTATGGAAAACTAATTTTAAAATAGATATGCCTATAGACATAAATATGAAGTACTTAATATGGGGCTTGGAATTTCAAATCCTTTTTGCCCATAAAACAAAAATTTCATGACATTTTTACATTTTCGATGCCCTTCATTCATTTTATTTTACGTTTGAAGTAAATTTAGAAATGTCAACCTCCCTTATTAGACAACCAACGTTTGAAGTAAATTTAGAAATGTCAACCTCCCTAATTAGACAACCACTTTTCAAACTGTTTTGGATGCGCTTCATTTTAAGTTATAAGTAAATTTAGAAATGTCAACCTCCCTAATTAGAGAACCACTTTCCAAATTGTTTCATAAAGTGTTGGATGCCAACTAAAAACTGCAACCTCTACTAACAAAAGAAACTACAACCTCTACCAACAAAAAAAACTCCAACCTCTCCTTAGTTAAGAGAAATACCTCCCTTTCACAAATGTTGAGTGCATTGAATATCCCCATGCACACACATTGGAGAAATTAAATAAATGGATACAAAGGAGTTATCAATTTATATTGCTTTGAAACTCCAATATAAGTCTATTCTAGTTTTAGATAAAAATCAGACTTGGAGTTACAGCTCACAGGTGAGTACTGCACCTGGAGACTGCACTCAAACAAAGAGAACTCTGTCCATTCACTCTACTATCCATGAATGAAAGATTACATCATTAAGTACAACAGTAAGTTGCAACGAAACTCCTAAACTCTAGGAACAAATCCTAAACTAAGGAGATACGTTACAACTTTTGTAACCATTTCTCCATTAATACAAAATAATATTAATTATTTTCAACTCCCCCTCTTAATGCAGAAAGGGATTATCCTAAACTCCAAGTATCCCTCTAAACGATTCAAACTTTACATGCCCAAGAGGCTTAGTAAAAATATCAGCCATGTTATCACAAGTTTTACAATATTCAACCCATATCTCTTTTGACTATAGTTTCTCTCGAACAAAATGAATCTGAGTATCAATATGCTTGGTATTTTTATGAAAGACTGGATTGTATGCAACCTTGATGGTACTCTGGTTATTATTTTTTATAATAGTTGACTCTTTCTGCTCTTCTCCTGCATCGTTGAGAAGTCTTCTCAACCAGATAGCTTCACATGTGGTTGCACACAATGCTTGGTACTCAGCTTCACATGAAGATAGAGCTACAGTGCTCTGCTTTTTGCTGCTCCATGCTATGACCCCAGATCCAATGCTGAATGCGTAACTTGTGATAGATCTTCGATCATCCAAGTTACCTGCCCAATCAGAATCTGAAAAACCTGCTAGAATAACATCAGAAGTGTGAGTGTACAAAATTCCATAATTAATAGTACCACTAAGATACCTCAACACACTTTTTGCTGCGACCCAGTGAATTTCGAGTGGTTTTGACATGAACTGACTCAACAAACTAACAGAATATGCCAAATCTGGTCTAGTTGTAGTAAGATATATCAAACTACCAACTAGTTGTCTGTACATAGTGGCATCCACCTCTTTAGTACCATCGTCACTGCTCAACTTTAAATTCTGTTGTAATGGTGTTGTTGTTGATCTGCACTGCTCCATTCTGAACCTTTCCAACAAGGTTCTGGCATACTTCCCTTGAGTAAGAAAATTTTGTCCAAAATCTTTCCATACCTCCAATCCCAAGCAATAATGAAGGTTTCCGAGATCTTTCATCTCAAACACTTGTGACATCTGTTGTTTGATTTATTTGATCAGACTGTTAGCATTCCCTGTTATGATCATATCATCTACATACAAAGAAATCAAAATAATTTTCCTCTGTTTATTAAACTTGGTATATAGATTTTGATCATTCAAGCTCCTATGAAAGCCATGCTGTACAAAAAATGAGTCAATTTTCTCATACCACGACCCGGGTGCCTGTTTTAAACCATAAAGTGCCTTTTTCAATTTACACACAAGATGTTCCTGCCCTTTTTTCACAAAACCTTTAGGCTGTACTAAATAAATTTCTTCCTTCAAGTCAACATTCAGAAATGCAGACTTAACATCTAGCTAGTGTAGCTGCCATTTATGTTGTATTGCTAAGGAAATTAACATTCTAATGGTGTTTAATTTGGTTACAGGAGAAAAGGTGTCATCAAAATCTATTCCCTCTTGCTATGAGTAAGCCTCTGCTACCAGTCTAGCTTTAAGTTTCTCTATACTCCCATCTGCATCTATTTTTGGTTTATACAGACATTTGCATCCTATGGGGGTTTTACCTTGAGGCAATTCAACCAAATCCCAAGTATGGTTTCTATTTATTGGTTCTATTTCCTCATACATTGCATCCCTCCATGCATCATATTTACTTGCTTCCTCATAATTTGCAGGTTCTACAATGTTTACAATCTCTGACATTAATGCATAATCTTTCAGTCTAGAAGATAATCGAGTCTTCCTACCTGATCTCCTTGGTAGGGGACTTACCTCAACTCTATCTATTTCATCCTTTTCTGGGCTTGCACCATTACTTATTACTTCTTCTTCTTGTTTCTACTCCTGCTCTTCATCTTCCTCACTGTTTTCTTCTATTAACAATGGAATGTGGCAATCACTGTTAGAATCATCCTTTCCTTCTTCAACTTGTTCATGAAATATGAAATCTCTGCTTGCAAAAACCTTATGAGTCACATGATTGAATAACTTATATGCCTTGAACTCAGTGCCATATCCAACCAATATGCATTTCAGGGCTTTGGGATCTATCTTCTTCCTATCTGCTTTAGGTATATGAGCATAAGATTTTGACCCAAATATTCTTAAATGACTCACTGCTAGTTTGAATCCAAACAATGCTTCAAAAGGGGTTTTGAAGCCTAGACATCTAGTACGACTCTTATTCTTCAAATACACAGCAGTGTTAATAGCTTCTGCCCAAAGACCATTTGATAGACCCTTACCTTGAAGCATGCTCCTTGTGCACTCCACAAGAGTTATGTTCTTCCATTCTGCCACTCCATTCTGTTGTGGAGTGTGAGACACTGTAAACTATTGCACAATCCCATGATTCTTGCAGAAATTCACGAACTCTCCCAACCTGTATTCTCCCCCTTGATCTGAGCGGAGAATTTTTATCCTTTTCCTATCTGGTTTTCTACCATGGATTTAAACTCTTTAAAATACTGAAAGGCTTGACTCTTTTTACTCAGAAAGTATATACATGAAAGTCGAGTGCAATCATCTATAAATAAGATAAATTAATATGCTCCTCCTAATGACCTAGTTTGCATAGGTCCACAGATGGCTGTATGCACCAGTTCTAAGATATCTCTTTCCTTTCTATTAACATGTAAAGGGAACTCTTCTCTATGCATTTTCCCTAATGCACATCCATCACAATCCAGCTTAACATTATGGAAAAGAGGGAGTCCATCAACCATACCTTTTCTCTGAAGTAGGATGAGGTCTTGCAGATTAAGATGGCCGAATCTTTGATGCTAGAGATCTTCGAGTGTCAATCCAGCTGCAACCATTGCTTGGTGTGGCATACTCTTCACATCTAGTCTGTACAGGTTCCCTATGCGCACTCCTATTGCAACTATTTCCATCTGGCTATCCTTAATGACACAATTAGTCTTAAAGAATTGAACTTGCATGTCCTGATAAGTAATCATTGAGACAGAGACCAAATTTTTCTTAATTCCTGGAACATACAATACATTTTTAAGATGTCTAATGTCACCGCTAGGTAACTTTACAGGAATGTCACCATATCCTTTGATCTCATATCCATTATCATCTCCTAAATAGATTTTTGACCCACATGAAGTTTCTTCAAGAAATTCAAACCGGTCCTTCTTACCAGTCATATGTGAGGATGCACCAGAATCGACATATCATATGTTGTCCTCATCTGCTTTTGAAGCTGAAAGAGCACAATCGACTATAAATAGTCGAATCTTGTGGCTATGGTCCTCTTATTCCTCAACAAAGTAACCCTTATGTTTTCTCTGTTTGTTTCTTCCTTCGTCTGCCTGCCTCTTATAACAATCTTTAATCTGATGACCAGGTTTTCTATAGTAAAAACATTTCTTGCTGGGAAAATTATTAGCAGACATATCTTTAAACAGTCTCTTTTGAAATGTGTTGGCTCCTTTCTCCTGTTGTTGCTGCGGTTGTTGATGCTGCTTCCCTCTATACTATCTCCTTTTTGCCATCAGAGTAAGGTCATTGCTCTTTGATTTCAAATTTTGTCGCCGCTCTTCTTCCTGTAGCAGAATCCCTGAAAGCTCTTCAAACGTAGGGGCTTTCTCCCTTGCTGACAGCCCTGAGATGAACACCTGGTATTCATCAGTCATTCCGTTCAACGTGATCGTGACTAGATCTGAATCAGAAACTTTCTCTCTGATATCTCCCAATCTGTCCTTCAGATCTTTGACTCTAGCAATGAATCCAACAACAGACTCATTCTCTTCCATCTTCAATGCAAACAGCTTGCCTTTAAGTGAGAGGACACGGTTGGTATTCTGCGTCTGGTATAGGTTTTTAAGTGTCGTCCAAATGTTAGTGGCCGATTTACAGTCTCTAATATGTGGGATAACATTGTCCTTGACGAACATATTCAATATGACCTTTGCTTTTGTCTCCCTTTTATCCCAATCTTTCTCTTGTGTAGCTTATCTTGGTCTCAGCTCATTTCCTATAACTATTGACCACACATTTGCACTTTCAAGTAAATTCTGCATCTTGAATTTCCAGTTGGAGAAATTTGATCCATCGAGTTTGCCAGACTCGTGGAGATACGATTCTATATTGTTATTCATATTAGACTGATGAAATTTCTGATTCTCTGATGAATAAGTCTATCCAACTGAATACTAAAAGAAAAAATCACCACATACGAGATCCGAACCTCTGTTTCGCTGAAAAAAAAATTGTACCTTCAATGAGCCACCACCGGGCAAATCTGATCTGCTACCACCAAACAGATCAGGAACTCCAATGCGCCACCACCGGGAAAATCCGATCTGCTGCCACCGAACAAATCAGGATCTCTAATGCGCCACCACCGGGCAAATCCGATCTACTGCCAACGAACAGATCAAGAACTCCAATGTGCCACCATCGGGCAAATCTGATCTGTTGCCACTGAACAGATCAGGAATTTCAAAGTGCCACCACCGGGCAAGGCCGATCCGCAAAAAATTACAGATTTTCCAAAGAGAAAGAGGCTTGCACTCCTTGACGGCGAAAGATCCATGCCGAAAACAAAATCGAAGTGCCTTACGAAATTAGATTATGGCTTGCTTTTCTGTGCCAATTTCAATTCCTAGCACGTTGGCATGACTATTGCTCTAAAATCTGCACCAAATGGCGCAACTATTCCTTAAAAAACTGTGCCAACTCCTCTTCTGTTCAAAAATGGCGCGACTGTTCGCGACAAAACCGCGCCAACCCTTTCTTGCACTCAGAGATGATTAGTCATCTGAGACCTCCGCTTCAGGTGTTACTGCAGTCCACTTGATTCTACGAAGCTTCTATATACACCACCACCACTACAGTTCTATACAAATCAGACTCTAAGCTCTGATACCAAGATAAAAATCAGACTTGAATTGAAAAATAAGGAGTTACAGCTCACAGGTGAGTACTGCACCTGGAGACTACACCCAAACAAAGAGAACTCTCTCCGTTCACTCTACTATCCATGAATGAAAGATTACATCATTAAGTACAATAGGAAGTTGCAACCAAACTCCTAAACTCTAGGAACAAATCCTAAACTAATGAGATACGTTACAACTTGTGTAACCATTTCTCCAATAATATTAATTATTTTCAACTGTTTTAGGGTAAGGAAATCCTTCTTTGAAAACCATTGGAACTTAACCCAATGACTACATAATTATCAATTGCCAAATGTTTATTGCAGATTTGAAGTATCTATCAATCTAAAGCTTTACAAGTCCAAAATAAAAGCTAATACCTTTGACCTTTAACCAAAATACCATTGGAACTTAACCCAATGACTACATAATTATCAATTGCCAAATGTTTATTTCAAATTTGAAGTATCTATCAATCTAAAGCTTTACATGTCCAAAAGAAAAGTTAATACCTTTGACCTTTAACCAGTGAACAATAGACAATTATGCCCAAAAGTTTCTCTCCAGACAGTTATGCCCAAAACTTTCTCTCCAGTCCAATGTGAAAGAACAATGAATCGTATCAACCTAAAGCTTTACAAGTCTAGAATAAAAGCTAATTCCTTTCTTTAACCAGTCAACATAGGCAGTTATGCCAAAAACTTTCTCTCCAAGTGAAAGAACAATGAATCATTTATGCGGAACTGTGAAACGATAATAAAAAATATATCTAACAATAATCAAACATGTATCTAATTGCCTATTTATATTATATCCAAAATAATGGCGGAGACTTTTGGAGAGTAGAATCCCTAAAACGCTTTCATTACTTTATGTAAATAGAGAGTGAGAAATAATAATGAGAGAAATCAAGCATTCAAATAGGGAAATACACATTAATAGTCTAGCGAATAAAAGGGAAGTCAAACAATACAAAGAATTATGCAGAATAGAAATCTAATAGTTAGGGAAAATACTCATCTAACACACATGGGATTGGTGAATTCTTATAACTTCCCTATTGAGGAGAAAATTAGATGTCCCACTTTAGCATCACAAACACCGAGAGTTCATAAGTTTTCTTGAGTAGCCCATTCTTGCCCAAGGAGGAAAGGGTGCATAAAAGGATTTTTGTGCACATTTGAGATCTAATGGAAACCCAATATTTAGGGGAAAAAGAGGCAGGTGTATAGACAAGAAGAACTATTACAGGGACCTCAATCTATCTAGCATTACTATCCTCCACTGAACCTCAAAATGTAAATGAAGCATACAAAGATGAATGTTGGGTCAAGGCCATGGATGAAGAACTTAAGAAAATTGAAAAGAATGATACTTGGGAATTAGTTCCTAGAACTCATGATAAAAATATTATAGGAACTAAATGGATATTCAAAAACCAACTAAATGAAAATGGAGAAGTCATTAGAAACAAGGCCAGAAACCTTCGCACCTGTTGCCAGAATTGAAGCCATAAGGATGTTTCTTGCTCTTTCTAGCTTTCAGAAATTCAAAGTATACCAAATGGATGTAAAATCAACATTCCTTAATGGAGATTTACAAGAAGAAGTTTATATTGAACATCCAAAAGGATTCATTCTTGGAAATGATGAAAAACTTATACGCAAAGTCAAAATATCTCTCTATGGTCTTAAATAGGCTCCAAGGGCCTAGTATTACCACCTTGACAAATATCTACACGAACAAGGTTTTACAAAAGATTCTGCAGATAGCAATCTATATAAAAAGATTGAAACAGATAAATTGTTAATTATTATTGTTTACGTTGATGATATCATTTTTGGTAGCAATGAAGAATCCATGAGTCAGAATTTTTCTTTAGTAATACAGCAAGAATTTGAAATGTGTTTGCTTGGTGAACTTACCTATTTTCTTGGTCTACAAGTTCAACAAACTAAAGATGGTATTTTTCTATCACAAACCAAATATCTCACACAAATCTTGAAAAGGTACGGATCAGAATATTGTAAACCTTCATGTACCCCAATGGTAACATGATGCAGTCTTAGCTCAAATGATGAATCAGCAAGAGTACATCAACCAACTTACAGATCCATGATTGGTAGTCCGCTTTATCTAACAGGTAACTGACCTGACATCATGCATGTTGTAGAAATAGTTGGAAGATTCCAAGAAAATCCAAAAGAATCACACCTTCACGCAGTCAAATGAATTTTCAAATATCTTCAAGGAACTTAGGACTTTGGTTTTTGGTATCCTAGAGATACAGATCTTACTTTTCATGCATATACAAATGCAGATTGTGCAAGAAGTGTTGATGACAGAAAACACACTAGTGGTGGTGCATTCTATATGGGTTCTAAGTTAGTTTCTTGGTTCAGCAAGAAACAGAGTTCAATTGTTTTATCTAAAACTAAAGTAGAATATGTGGTTTTTGCATCTTATTGCACACAAACACTTTGGATGATGCAAACTTTGCAAGACATTTAGATCAGATGAACTCCACATGTCTCCATTCTATGTGATAATACAAGTGCCATCAGTATTTCTAAGAATCCAGTCATGCACTCCAAGACCAAGCACATACCTATCGAGTACCATTTTCTACATGAACAAGTGCTTCAAAAAAATGTCAAATTGGAGTATGTTCCCTCCAAAGAACAGGTTCCTGATATATTCACTAAACCACTACCCAGAGAAACATTTGAATATCTCAGACAAAAGCCGAGAGTAGTTGCTGCATCATCCTACTTTTAAATCGAACTTTTTCAAAGAAAGGTTATTATAGACGTATTTAATGAAGTATAGTCATGTACACATGTAGGTTTCTGTGGGTCAAGGAGCGTATATGTTTTTTAGACAGGAAAAATAATGGTGCAATCTCTAATATGTGTTCTCTATCTGATGTTGATGATTATTCTCTATCGATATGATTTTTTCATTAATTTTTTATCTGACTGACAAAGATGCCTTGATCATTGACTTATTAACAATGCACAAGTAGCACAGGTTTAGGCGGAGCATTACCCATCACATACAATCAGCATTGTTGGCATTATGGTTGTTGAGTTCAGCTATCCCTTCAAATATTTATACCATTTCTTGCTTAACTCATGTAAAAGTATAGGGTGTGATATGTCTTATCATACATTTGAATGAGTCCTCTTGGAAAAATGATGTAATTTGTATCCCCACATTGCATGCAATGGATGAGGTAATATTTATTATTTCTGTCATGTATAAACAATTGGTATATCCCCACGTTGTTGGATAGATGAGTCAAATTTGGTATATCCCCACATGGTTGGGAGATGGATGTATGTATGATTCATTGGTGGTAAGAAGGTCATACTCACATAGTTGAATTATAGAGTCATGTTATTATTTTGGAGAATAGTTTTGCAAACTCTACATGTGCTCACAGGGAGCATGGACGGTTTCAGTGCATCTCAACATGTACAAAGGGGAGCTCAATCAGATAATTCCACATGTACTCAGGGGAGCATGGAAAACATAATGTATGTCCAAGGGAGAGAATATATGGGTTTGCCCTTTTCCCTTCATTTCAAAGGGGGAGATTGTCTTGATGTTGTTGTTGCGATCAAGTCGAAAGGGGAAGATTGTTGGCATTATGATACAAATGCTGTCCTTGATGGCAACTCACTCAAATGACAGTTCACATTGCAGCAGGTCAATAGCAAAGGATTACAGATCAGACTCCAAAGAATGAATAAAGAGAGGTATACGCTGGTTCACCTTGTCCAAGGAGCATATACACACGAGTTAACAGAACAAAAGCACCGTATAACCTATGCATGCACTTTCACAAGAGGAAAGCACATACATGTTGGAAAACCAAGTTTTTTATCCAAGGTATTTGATTGGAGGTATTTGGTCCAATGTATTGACCCTAGGTATTTGGTCCAAGGTATTGGTCCTAAGTGGTTTTGGTCCAATGTATTGAGAAAGGCCTAAGAGTATATAAGGAGGAGAAGATCATTAGGCCAATAAGCAAGCAATAAGATTGTAAGGAATACTTCTATCTGAACTATATTTTATGTTGCAGGGTTGTGTTTGGGACTAGATCTAAAATATTCATGTGCACCTTAAGTTCAATATTAGATCAGGAATCATGAGACTTGAAATGACTTATTCTTGAATGATCTGATATTGGTTGAGACTAGATCTGATGTTTTGTGTTTGTTCTATTCGTTATCTGTCATGATCTAGGTTTGTCTGAAATCTAGAATTTCTAAAAAGTTTTGAGTCAATATTTGTAGATTTGTATGCAGGTTCATCTCGACCAAAGAGCTTGTACACGCAGGTTTGGTCCTTTCAAGTAGCTTATACAAAATAAAAGATTCTTTTCAGATCTAACTAATCTATCTGATCAAATTATGTTGTTTTACTGCTATTTGTCAATGAAGTCTTCTTAGATCTGAATGCAAAACTAAATGAATAAGGAAGCTGGCATTTGATTGATTGATTGTATAAGTGAGAAGAAGTGGTCTAAGTCCCTACCTGTGTAAAGCTCTGTAGATATTCAGTATATTGATGGTTGGTACAAAATTGATTCAAAAGTTTATGTTTGTAGTAGTTTTGAAGGTATAGGCAGGTTTAATTAACAAAAGTAGCATATACATGTAAGTTCGGTTTAGCTTAGTAGAGTATATACTCTATTGCATGATTTTTGAGCTTAGAGCTAGTTCTGAATGATGCAGGGTTCTGGGTTCAGCACAACGTTCTGGTGTCAGTGATCTGATTGTTCAGATAACTGAATATTGGTTGATGCAGTTTAAGTTTAAAAGCTTTGATGGGTACAGTGTGAAAATTTGATAAAAAATAGCCTTCATAATATGGTGTTGTGATCTAGGAATATCCAGTCTGAAAATTCATGAAGCGTGGTCCCTGGTGGAAGAGTGGAGTTTTCTGTAGGCTAGCACCTACGTACTAGTAAACATATTGGATAGTACAAGAGCTAGGGTGTTGTAGCTTCGTTCCAGTAGAAGCTGGAGAATGAGACAAGCTTGTAACCTTCTGTAGGTAGAAGCTTATGTACTGGTATGAGTCTGCACTAGTACAAGATTCTAAACATATTTTTTTCTTATTAAAAGAAGACAGAGATGACAGCAGCAGGTGGTTTTTACCCGCATTGGGTTTCCACCTTAAATCTTGGTTTTCATGTGTGTTGCTTACGTTTTATTCTTTATTCTGCTTTTACTGCACTGTCTAATGAATCTCTGATATACTGGGTTAAGCTCAACACATAATAAACTGTCTAATCACAAGTTCTCTTCATATACGATGGTTTTAAGAAGAGCTTCGGCGTAAATCACATGAGAAAGACCTTTGTCGACGCGTTTCGAACCAGCTAGTGTGGTTCATCGTCAGGACAAGTTGAAGACAGGTCTGGCCTAGCAAGTTAAATAGACGGAGCAGAGACTCAAACGGCTATAAACGGCTATAATTGACCCTAGGACCAAGGTAACAAATTATAATAATAAATTTAATATTTTTATTATTTTCATAATATTAAAATTATTTTATATCTAGAAATAAGTAAAATTAGTATCACACGTAATATATTTAAATAAATATCTTTATGTTATTAATAAATTAATACTAATAGAGGCCTTGAATTCCATTCATATTCCTAAAAAATAGGATGTTAGGAGTAAATGAATAAATATATGATTCTAATGGTCATAGGTTCTTAAATTAATAACTAACTATATGTATGAATTATTATTAAAGGTATGTTAATCCATTAGTAAAATTATAATCCTTACCTTTTATGTAATATCCTATTTTATTTGTTTATAAGGTTATTAAATAAACAATTAATAATATCTTTTTACGAGGTTGAATTTGACCCTAGGACTAAGGTAACAAAATAAATTTAATATTTTTATTATTAATATTATTTTATTTCTAGAAATAAGTAAAATTAGAATCACAAGTAATAAATATTTTTATGTTATTAATGAATTAATACTAATGGAGACCTTGAATTCCATTCTTATTCATAAAAACAGGATGTTAGGAGTAAATGAATAAATATATAATTCTAATGGTCCTAGGTTCTTGAATTAATAACTAACTATATATATGAATGTTTGTTAGAGGTATGATAATTCGTTAGTAAAATTATAATTTTATGTAATAACATATTTTATATGTTTATAAGGTTATTAAATAAACAATTAGTAATATCTTCTTACGAGGTTGTAATGATAAGTAAGGGT
>APFE031118658.1:0-11030 GCA_000404065.3 Pinus taeda | reverse complement strand
TCTTCGTCTCTCTTATCAATTGTAACTTTGGAAAGTGCATGGTAGATTGTCACTTCAATTGCTAGACCCACTCATTGGGCTAGAGAGATCGTCTCTATGCACAGAGAGGATTTACCTAGGAAACAAAATGGTGACTCCGTTGGGAAAGCTATGATCCTTTCCATTCAATCCTTCATCTTGCTTTTGTGTTGAGTTTGACCAACCATTCATTTTTAGGCTTCTTTGTTTGTCTTTAACTTTTTTCACGTACTGGTGATTGCTTGAAGGTTCTTGGTTTTTGCTAATCTTGAAGAATTTCTGGTTTTATCTCACCTTTCTTGACCATCATAGTTTTCTCCCTGGCAATCATGATGACATCTCGAATGTTTTGATAAAAATCGTGATTATCACTATTTTTTCCTTAACACATGCAATGATCCCAAAAGTTCAAAAAATTAGGGTCTTTTCTTCTTGATTTCAGTATTTTTCCTTCTAGAAATGGTTTTCTAGTGTGATTATAGTATCATTGTCTTGGTTGACACGCTTTTTTATTACAATTGCCGCTTGATTTGGTTTACGTGTGTTTGGAGCTTGATTTGCTTTCTGGGGTTCCTAGGGTTTATAGGTCACCTTTCATTCACTCATTGGTCTACTCTTTAGAGATCAATTACCTTTCTTCAAAGAGTTCTTTTGCATCTGGACATCTTCTGCAAGTCACTTTTGGTTCTTTGGTATAAATTTATTTTCATTAGTTTCAAATCAAGTAGATTCTTTGAAAGTCACTTTAGTACCGTTAACAAGCAATAGATTACAAAATTGTTTGTTTTTTTATTGAATTGAAAGGAAGTGTTGTTGTTATTCTTGTGTTTTGGAAAGTGAAAGTGTATATCATTGAAGTATTTTCAAAACATTTCTTGCATTCAAATGAGAAGGTGAAAGATATTTTCATGATTAGTGAATTATTTGCATTCTCTTCTGCTCTTTAGCTCTTTTGCACCAGTTTTCATTGATTGCATCTTTAGTGAAAAGGAAAAGATTTTTATCTTTATGGCATTGCATTTGTTAGTAGAATGGAAGATTAGTTTTCATTTTATTGCATTGAAAATTTTGTATTGATTCTTTTGGATTGTTTGATGCATTGATTGGTTGTTTCTCTTCCTTTGTTAGAATAGCCTTCATCGAATGAAATGTTTCATTTTCATCATTTAGTTGCATTCTAGGCATAGGTGAAATCGTTGATCTCTCAAAACTGAAACTTAATTCAAAGATTAACTTTAAAATTTACCTCAATGAATCTAAGGAGAATTTGAAACATTAACGTTCATACTTGGTGATCTAGGCTAGAGACGTGTTCTAGCATCTATAAAACTTAGCAGTTGCCATTCACAATACTCTTGCACTACACAGTGCTAGCATGGATTTGTTCTCCCCATACTATCGAGTGTATAAAGGGAGACCCTAATAGGATGTAAACCTTTATCTGTAGGAAGCCGAGTCTTTCTCCCTATAAATACACTGAACACAACATTTAGGGACATTTCTTGCACATACGTCAAAATTCTTGGTAAATTTATTTGCTAAGGTATATATTGTAGTTCATGGTTACTTGGTACTCCTTTTTACCTAGAGTTACCTAAGTAGTCATTTTGATCTTTTCCGACTCATTAAATTGGAAAAGATCATCGAGCAATTATCATTTCAAGATTGCTAAACCATTGAAAGTGAATAGAGTCACATTTTTTTCCTTTTCTTGACTCTTAAAAGATGAAAAGGAAAAGTTTTTGTTTGTAAAAATAACTGCCACGATAACATGTCGAACCCATGCAGTTACTTCTTGGCTTGATCTTGAGTAAATAATTGTAAATTTTATTTTCAATCAGCCCTCAACGAATCTCCTTTCCTTTTCTACTCTTGAGAGAAATTCATCATGGTTGAACCATTGAGTTCACCCCAAAGTTCCCCTTCATTGTCTGATACTGAAGGGTCTTCCTAAGGAGTTCACCCAGAGCTTCCTTAGTCACTTGAAGATCAGGGTGTTGAACTTGGGATTATTCCAAGTATCTAGCCCATGTCTTCTCGTCCACCACCATCAAATTCCTAGTCACCTCAAGAATATGATCCTGAGACCTCTGAAAATCCTACACAGACTCCTGAGAGTCCGCAAACCCATGAGAGTCTGGAGAGGCTTGTTATTTATCCACCCAATTTGTTATTCGATCATGTTGTGATATCTCCTCAACGTCCTTACAATCCTTATGACTAGCCTGACGTTCCTTTGGATTTATCTCCTCGTACATCTCAGCTTCCTCCTCACCAATTGTTTCCACCCGTGGATTCAGAAGGTGAGATCCCAACCTCTTGTATGGGTCATTCAGAATTTTCCACTACTCGATGATGCACAAGAGTATGAATTTCCTCCAAAAGGCTTTCCTTTTATAGGAAGAGTCCCATCTCACACACTTCATGAAATCAGTGGACTCATGTTTCCACATGTTTATACAACATTAGCCTAATTAGTTTTAGGAACTCCTAGTGCTTCATCTTTGTATCAAAATCCCATTTGGTCTTCTAGTTCTTTCATTCCGAACACAACCTCTCAAATTTCTATACAAACAGTTGTCACGTTCAACCTACGATTCCATCGCAACCTGTACCATCATTTCAATTGTCCATTCCACTACAATCGACTATTTCAGGTCAAGTTTAAGTTAGTTCTTCCACCCCTCTGTCAAGTGGGAAGAATGTGCCAC
The DNA here is from genome assembly GCA_000404065.3 of Pinus taeda. Classification (NCBI taxonomy): domain Eukaryota; kingdom Viridiplantae; phylum Streptophyta; class Pinopsida; order Pinales; family Pinaceae; genus Pinus; species Pinus taeda. Next base: position 8,301 of record APFE031118658.1, on the reverse strand, counting down.
TGCCTGGACGACAAAATCTAAATTTTCCTCTTATGTCAGGTGAAACCAATGTGTGGATTACAAATTCACATGGTTGGACTAGATCAATCCTATTCTGATGATATTCCTAACCCTATTGGTCCATCCGAATTGGGTAATACCAAGTATGAACAACCTTTTACGGCTCAAGTTCCACTCCAATAGGATTATGTCCCATATGGTTCACAAGCCTTGGTCAATCTGTCTTACACTCCATAAGTAGGATCCTATTTGCATCTTGGCCAATCCACTATTCTAGGTGGATATGGTCAGATTCAATTCGGAAATTTCCAATACCCATAAGGTATATCCCAAGAAATTGTCCAACAACCCTTGCAATAGTAAGGGAAACCCTTGCAGTAGCAAGGGAAACTGTTACAACAACAAGGGAAACCTTTGCAACAAAAGGGGAAACCTTTGCAGTAGTCTCAACAGCCTTTGCAAGAGTAAACTCAATTTGTTCAACAGCCTACTCAACCTTTGTATCCATAAGGTGAGCCTTTGCAACATCAAGGTCAACCTTTATAGCAGTAAAGTTAGCCTTTGCAGCATCAAGGTCAACTTCAGCAGCAAGCTCAATATGTATATCAACAAGGTCAGCCCTTGAAAGCACAAGGTCAACACTTGCAGTAACAGGGCCAATCTTTTTAGGTAGAGGTTAAATAGATCCAACAACCTTACAACCCATATGCCATGTATAATGCTTATCAACAGCCTATGGTAGGTCAATATCAAACCTACCCTGGACCAAATCCACCTTATGGTCAAGGTAATCCTGAGTTCGGGAAAAATCAAATCCCGTATGGTTAAAATCACCCACTATGGGGGCCGAATCCTTACCAAAAATGTTGGAAAATGCAATTTGGGCCTCATCAAAGGCCCTACATGCAATTCAATCCGTAATTTTCCATCTTAGCTACATTGGAACTGCCTCATTTCTTAAGGCTCATAAATGATCGTAGCTTTCATTTTCCTTACTAGCCTCTGGGTTCAACTAAAATTCCAAGTGATTTCCCTAAATTCGAATGAATGTCTAAAGAGGACCCATAAGCTCATGCGATGACATATCACTTATGGTGCTCTTCAAATTCATATATTGATGATTCTATCTATCTCCTCCTCTTTTAGAGAACCCTAATAGGTGCTTCCGCAAAATGGTATATCAAGTTTCCTTGAGCTACCTATGTTGACTTTAAATCTTTAGCTATGGCCTTCCTCACCCACTTCCAATTGCCAATTCGATATGAGACTGAAACTCATTTTCTTACATCCCTAAAGTAAGATACTGTGAACCACATTTCTGATCATACCCATGAATGGAGACGTAGGCGTCACCTCATCAAATTTGAGATTCTTGATGAGCTGTTGGCCGAATGGTTCACAAAATCATTTGTAAACAAAACTGTTGCAGATATATCAATGGGTGGATGTGTTATCAAGGACCAAGATATTGCACGTGCTCAATATCTAGACTTAGTCTATTACCAATATAACAGATTATATGAGATGTTTCCTGATGCTCCAAGAACATCTTCAGATCTGGGAGCCTCAAAGTCTCCCAATGTTCCACTTGTTGATGGTGTAATTGGTTTAGTGTCTCATACTTCCACTAAGACTTCTTCGAAGAAAATGTATGTGTCAGGCAATGGTTCCAATAATCCTTCAAAAAATTCATCAAATCCTCATAAAACCTCTGAGGTACATGTTGTTCAATCTATCGTAATAGATAAGGCATCCAAAGTTAAGAGAAAGTGTAAAGGTAAAGCCAAAACTAATAACATGAAACAAGATCACCCAAATCATCTGTTGATGATGCTTCCAAGAGAAAGACAAAATATCCTTGCCTCATCTATGAGGAATACCATTATACCACGGATTGTTCCTAATGAGTTTATGTTAACAGTTTATTGAAAGGACCATGACTATTTTGAAAGAACCTTTTCCATCTCAGGAGATGCAGTTGGTAGACCAAACACAATCCTCCGCTGCCTTTGGTTCCCAAGTTTTAATGATGCAAGGTTCATCGCCTATTTCGATCGCTACTAGAACAAAGGACTATCAAGCCACGCAAAAGAAGACGGTGGAAAAATAAGTCACTGATATACCTTCTACTTCCACTTTGTCCAGTTTTGGTCTGCTCTATATTGAGCATCCTAAAAATGAGTCCATAATATAACCACCTCTGAAGGGTGTACTTCAGAAATCATCTTATAATCCGAATGCTAGAGTTGCACAACATTATAATATTGTTGAATATTTATCTCAAGAACCTTTGGCGATGTCTGCTTTGGAAGTTCTCCAAACATGTCCAACGCATTGGAAATAATTGTTGTGTGCTATAGGTCCTATTCATCCCGCCAATTTGAGTTTAATTACCATTTCTCTTGAAAACCACGTTCCTTGTCTTCCTCATTAGATTTCTCTTTTATTCAAGTTATCATTAAAGGAAAGATGATTCACCATATTGTTATTGATGAAGGTGCTTCCACCTATATCATGAACAATGTAAACTTTGAAACAGGAACTATAAACTCAAAACGGAAACTCTGGCCAAAAAACGCCAAAACAACATCAAAAACAGTGCTAAAAATGAAAAGTGTGTATACTGGAACGATGTTTTTTTTTTTAGGGACAATTTTGAATATGTTTTAAAAATGGTAGAGAAAATGAAATTTTCGTGCAAAATATAGCTTGAAAATGAAAACGTGATGATAATGGAACAATGCTTTTTTTTTTAGGGTCAATTTTTTTTTAGGGTAACTCTCCCCACCCACAATCGGTCGGCCGCCCACTCCCTCCCCCACTCCGAACGTCCGTAACATCCCTCCGTTCCCCACATTCCCCTAACCGCTAATCCAACCCCCTACCAGCCCTCTCTACACCAACTTCCCCCTCTCGCCTCACTGCCCCTCCACACCCTCGCAACCCCACCCCCACAACCCGCCTCATCGCCGCCACCTATCCTAATCTTGGCCTCACTCTAATCACCGGCTAGTAACCCGCCCAGCCCTCACGCCCTCCCCACCCTAATCATGCCCTAAAACCGCAGTGCTCACCCTATCCCACCCTCACATCAGCTGCGCTAACTCGCGTCCTCACCTCGTCCTCGCCCACACCGCTCACACACCCCCTTTCGAGGTGTGCTGTCACCCCATGAACTACCCGCTTACCCGCCCCATCCTTCCAACACCCCCACTCGCCCTAGCCCAGCCCTTCACGCCTGATCCCGTCCAGCCCACGTCCACAGCCCACCCCACACCCCCTTATTTGCCTCCGCTACCGCTATCCGCCCTATCCTACTCTCATCCTAGCGTGCCGCACCCCCTCACGGCCCTCACCAGCTACCCGCCCAACCCTACCCCGCCATACTTTGCCAACCCGACCGGTGACCTACTAGCCAATGTAAAAACCTTTACCACATGCACTATATAAGATATTTTGTTTTATAGTTATTTCCTAAAAAAGGGCACCAACCGGCCCACGCGCAACTGCCAACCTCGGGTGGCGCCGCGCCGCCCATCCCGAGACCGAGTGGTGCGGGGTGGGTGGCGGCGCCGTTTCTAGAAAATAATATAAAACGAAAATAATCTATATAATGCATGTGGTAAAGGTTTTCTGAGATTGGATTTTTCTTTTTGAATGCAACTAAAATATAGGGCATACATCACCATTTATTCTCCATTAACACATGAACATCCAAAGCAAACAAAACATCAAAGGAATATTAAAATGTATACTATTAAAATATGGTTTATTCTCCATTCACACATGAACATCAAAAACAAACAAAACCTCGTTGGAATATTAAAATGTGAAAGTAAGAAAAATTACAAGTGACTTGTGGTTCAAAAAGGATATTTGATGGCTAGAATTGAATATGACCGAAGTGCTTCTTTTTCATTTTGCTTATACTACACTAATTGTCTTACAGCTATAGCAGTGTGTACAAGCGGCATATCATGAATTCTCATTAGAAAAACTGCCCTTCTCATTAGATGAACAACAACCATATTCATGAATGATCAATGGGGGGTCTTCCTTTAAAAGGACAATGTTGGAATACGAGTACCATCAAAATAAGTCACACCAATGACAATTGCATGAATGAATCCCTATCCCTTGGTTTAAAAAATATCATTCATGTTCACCAAAAGTTGCCCCAAATGTACATGCTATAGAAACCCCAAGACTCCAATTTTGTAAATAAAATGTCACTCCTTCCTTCTCTTTGATTCATATAAAATTATCAATCTAAGTGCAAATTGATGGATAATCTCCGGCTCTTCTAGTTCTCCTCGGCACCTCGTCTTTATAATTTTAGAGTTTTGCATTTCTTTTAGTAGGTAAAAGTTAGCTAGGGACCATGGTATGATTCTTTATGCTTTTAAGTCACCTCACATGATTTTAGAGTTTTGCGTTTCTTTTAGTAGGTCAAAGTTAGCTAGGGACCATGGTATGGTTCTTTATGCCTTCAAGTCACCTCACGTGATACATAGGACTACATGTAATATTTAAAGTGGGCTTAATAGTTAACCGTCAAGAACACATGTTTTTTCTAGCCGTGTCCTACATGTTATCTTTAAAGTGGGCTTAATAGTTCACAATCAAGAACATGTGTTTAGACTATGTACACCTTCCTCAATTTTTACGAGACTATGTACACCTTCTTGAATTTTTAGTAGTGAAGCTTGCACATGGAGACCCAGACTATTTGCACCTGACATTTCAATAGACTACAATTTGCTCGCCATCTAGGCCGCCATCGTTTATTCCGCGAACATGCATACCCTGAATTGCTTCAATTCCCTTGATTCTGCCTATAAATCAATTCCCAAAGAATTTTCCCTACAAAATTCTCACTCTGGTCATACAGTTATCTTTCTTTTAATGGTTGATGTTGGAATATTTCGTAATCAAATAGATTAAAGTGAAGTAATCGAAGAGACAAGAATAATTAAAAATTGATTTGGTGTATTATGTCCAAAATCTAAATAAAATTAGATTGAACACATTCATACTGCAGCCCAATGAAATTTAATAGCCAGGTCAAATTCCCGAGGGCACCGTCACTGTATTTCCGTATATGGGGAAAATTTATCATTTTATTCGTGAAAAATGATATTATCTCTTTCGTTGGGCCTAAAGAAAAAACACGTTCGTTGGAAAATTGAATCCATTATTAGAGTTTTCTTTCCACACGACGTTCTGCGTACATTACAATGATACATGCTACTACTTGTGACATCAACGGTGACAAAGGCTACCTCCTTCAAATTAAAGAAACTCTCTTTCCACTCGGTGTTTCTACGTAACAGCATGCTGATAGTAACATCAAGGACGAAGTGCTCCTTGTCCAAACTACACTTTGAAATGGTCTTCTGCTTTAAACAATCCATGTCTGTTTAAAAGTCCATATAGTAATCGTAAGCAATCAAATTTAGTTAATTATTGATAAAGGTTTTCATATTTAGTGAATTATTGATAAAGATATCAAATCATTTCAAAATCATCAGGTGTCACTGTAAGTCTGGTTTGTATATGGCAACATTTTTACATTAACGAATAGCTGGTCTTATATAGGCTTTGACATAGATTGGACTGTCAGCGTTGCCAGAGGAAAACTGTGATGAAGTGCTTCCTGTACGGGACAAGCATGTTCAAATTTTAGTAGAAAAACTATGATTGATAAGCATTCTAAGAAAGGAGATGGCTGACAAAATCACTAAGGTAAATCGATACAATGAAGCATTTATAAAGTCAATGAATAGAATGGGATTTATACTTATTGTGGGTGGACAAATAATCAGTGGTTCATAGCTGGCCGATTCTGAGAATCGGCCAACCATCCCGGGCGGGCGGGCGCGCCGCTGGGGTGGCGAGGGGTGGGGTGAAAAGCTATGATTGATAAACATTCTAAGAAAGGAGATGGCTGACAAAATCACTAAGGTAAATCGATACAATGAAGCATTGATAAAGTTAACAAATAGAATGGGATTTATACTTATTGCAGGTGGACAAATAATCAGTGGGTCATCGCTGGACGATTCTGAGAATTGGCCAGCCACCCCTAGCGGGCACAGAGTGGGGTGGGGCCTCCGGGGTGGCTGGACGATTCTCAGAATCGACCAGCTATGGACCACTAATTATTTGTCCACCTCCAATAAGTTTAAATCCCATTCTATTCGTTGACTTTATCAATGCTTCATTGTATCGATTTACGTTAGTGATTTTGTCATGCCCTGAATTCCGTAGAATGGAGAATCCAAAAAAACCCATGCACTTGGCCTTGTGGAGCACATTTCAAAATCTCAACAAACATACTGTTCGGCAGATATCCTCGTTCACTGACATTTAAGGGACTACAATCCCTTCAACTGTACTCATGGTTCCATTTAGTGAAAAATAAAAATTCTGCACGGTTTGTTCCGAAATTGATACGACTGCTTAATAATATATTTTACCCCTTCATAAGTGGTTAATAAAATATTGATTATGGTTTTATATAGCTTCATCTATATCCACGCTTTCCTTGAATAGTCTAACGGCTATTTTTGACTCTAGGACCCAGGCCAAAATTATATTAATAAATTTAATATTGTTATAATTTTTATTATCTTAAGATTAATAATCTAATATTGTATTTCTAGAAATAAGAGAAATTAGGTATAATTAATAAATGAGCGAATAGTATCAAAATATATATATATAAATAACATTGGGTTAAATAAATTAATACTAATGGTAATTTAAAAATTATTATTAAAAGATTATTGTTTTTTAAGTTGCATAAATAATTATATATTCTTATTTATATATTAAATTTCTAACTAAATATGCATATGTATTAATTATTGATGGTATGTTAATTTGTTTATACATTATTAAAATTTGATCTTAAGGGTTAGAATGACAAGTAAACTAGGAAAATTTTATTTTATTTCTAGAGATAATATATATATATTATAACACACCTATATAATATATATATATATATATATGAGATTTTTGTTTATGCGATTATTTAATTTATTTAGATAAGCTATTTTTATGTCATTTGGTTTTCATAAAATAAATGACACAATGGTGGCAAACATAAATAAAAGGCAAATAATACTAGACCCAAGAATACATAATAATCTAATGAATTAAATAAAAACCAAAACAGGAAAAGGACCCTTATCAGAGAGAAAATCTACATAAATATGACTTAGATTAATATTTACAATTAAATATATATTGATGATGGTAATCATAAATAAAATAAAATAAAATAAAATAAACGGAGGAACCCAATATATAGGGAAGAACATAACGCTGCCAGCAATATAAGCCTATATACACGACAGGACTAAACCAAACACATACGAGGAAAGCCTCCTGGATGAACAAAAAGGCGGGGGGGGGGGGGTAAGAAACCCTAAGATGACAGGGCACGGATCCAACTTCTACTTACCTTCCACTCGTCATCTCTCTTGAGATTGATAGGTCTCCGCTCAATTTCAATAGCTTCCCTTAACTTGCGATGATGGAACCAATCCACCCTCGCAATGACTTTGGCCTCCTCAATACAGACATGATGCTTAGTCTTGTCCACATGCTCTGCTAATGCTGAGGACTTTGTTCTTCCATGCCTCAGGTCCGCTGCATGTTCGCAAATTCTTTGCTGGATGGAGCGCCCTGTTTCCCCTATATAGGGTGTCCCGCAAGAGCAAGGAATCAAATAAACACCTTTCATGTCTTTGGGGTTAATAGGATCCTTCACTGACCACAGGGAATTACGAATGGTTCTGAGGGGCCTAAAGGTTGAGGGAATATCAAACTTTCTAAGGATCCAAGCAATCTTGTTAGTGGTCCCTTGGATATATGGAAGATGGACACCTGGATGGCGCTCCTTAGGCTCTTTTTTAATGAACGCATTTTTAGAAGCTGTAAGGAAAGCCTTCTGACCTAGGTGCCTACTATATCCGCTTTCCACAAAGACATCAAGTAGGTGGGATCTCTCTCTATCCAGGCTTTCATTATCCGAAATCCTGAGGGCACGCGTAGCCAAGGTGTTAAGAACACCCATCTTCTGAGCAGGGAAATGATGGGAATCAGTGTGAAGATACTGCTCTATGTGCGTTTTCTTACGGAACACTGTGTGGGAGAGAGAGTTGTCCTTCTTCTTAGAAATAAGAATATCCACGAAAGGGAGGCTGCCATTGACCTCTTTTTCCATGGTGAACTTAATAGCTGAGGACTGGCCGTTGAGGTGATCCAGGAAACGATCCAGCTCCTCATGGC
>APFE031118649.1:5941-34428 GCA_000404065.3 Pinus taeda | reverse complement strand
GGTCTGAAGACCCTTGTGCCTTCTGCACTTCCCCCATTTTGTACAGGAAACCTTTGTTTCCTTGTGATTTGATGTTCATCCCCTAGTTATGACATCTTGGAGTGAGTATTGGAAGGAGACCTACTAGAGGCTTGAGGTGGGACGGATCCAGAAGGAGGCTGAGCTTTGAGCCTGCAGAAGTGGTTCAGGTGATATTGCTCTTTTTTGTACTATTTTATTTGTCTAATAAAGAAACACATCTTGTTCCCGATATGCTTCTTTCTTTATGTTAATGATGTTCATGTTTAAATTTCATGTATGAATGGAGGTCTAAAAGTTTATAACTAACTCCTTTCTTGTATAACATAAAGATGGCTTTCATGTAAAAATTTGTCCATATACTGCTGCATTCTTTGGAATTGTTGGTTTTGCAGGGCAAAGGAGCGGAAGGGACGTGAAGAAGGGTTTGGACCATTGAGGAACTACCCGAACGTAGGACTTGAGGTACGTCCTTCTCACCTTAGAAATAGATTTTTCTAGCATAATGGTTATGTGTGTGCATGTTTCTTGATTTAGACAACTTTCAGTCTGCTAGGGTTCCACCCAAGAGCCTTAGGGGATAAAATCCCGCAACAAAAGGGTTTCTGCATATATTTATAAGATATTTCAATTTTATCATCTATTATGTTATTCTTCTAGCATATTCATGTGCTTAATATTTTGGCAAGTCAAATCCACTACAAGTGGTATAAAAGCTCTTTCTTGGGCAAAGAGGGGATGATTTTTTTCCTTTGCATGAATGTTTTGGAAAAATAGTAATGGGTGGTGGGTTTACAGGTTAGATCTAGACATATTAGTGCAAAATATTCAAAAGGTAATTTTACGTATAAATTCCTTGTGAAAAAAGCCCAAATTTTAAGAAAGAAATCATCTGAATTAGAGTTGGGATGGAGTAGATATTGTTCATTTAAAAGCAACTATTTTCAAAATTTATTTTTTTACGGAAAATCATGGGAAAGGAATTGCAAGTCATATATGGACATATTGGTATAGGATATTTAAAAATTAATTTCATATATGAATTCCTTGTGAAAAAAATCACAATTAAAAAAAAAATCATCCCCTCTGATATCTCCATCTGAGATCTGATGTGGCAATCATCATGTGGCCCATCATCTTTTCACTTAAATGATTCAATGTGATATTAATTGGTCTCAAATGTGTAAACATTTTACATTTAATAAGCTTAATTTTTCTCAATTCATCTCTAAATTTTTTGTTTTTTTGTTTTAGTTTTTGTGTTTTTTGTTTTTGTTTCTTTTTTTTACATTAAGTTTCTATTTTGCACAATTGTGAGTTGCTAGAAATAGTGTCTCTACTAAGTTTTTTCTCTTGTCCTCCACAGGTGAACACAGATGCTTTGCACATTGAATAAATTAAGAAAGGAGGAAAGGGTAAGAAAAAGGGTCCACAGTAGAAACCCATGGGTTCATTTGTGGAAGATGTAAATGAAAAAAGTCCAGCAGTAGGCCTACTTTCCGACACTATATGTACCAGTGATATTGGGCTATCTTCTTGGGAAGAAATTTATCATTATTTTGAAGATGAAGGGGCTGAAGTCACCAAAATAATAGTCACAGTTGATGAAAAAAAGTCTGTATCGAAAAATACTCCAAAAGATGCATAAAATTCCTTTCTTCACAGAATCACAGTGAGACCATGGTTAATTCCTTATAGAGATATGGTTTGTTGGGTTGTTGAAATTTAAATATTTCTGAGAGACACATTCAGACACTAAAAGGCATAGTGATTGGTTCTTTCTTCATCAAATATTTGTAAAGTATGTATCATTTGCATGATCCACAATGTATATATAATAAAGAGTTTTTTGAGGCCTTTTAAAGGAGCATGGGCACCCATAAGGAAAAATCAAGTAATGGATAAGAGACACTAATAAGTATAAAGCATAGGAATTTGATAAGTATTCACTTGATTCTGTTTCTGCACATTTTACCTGAGTCACAACTATGATGTGTCGATTGGATGCTTAGCCTAATGTGTCAAAGCTCCTAGAAACCTGGTTACTTCTAATCAATGGCGCAATATAAGGTTTCATATTTGATTGGGACAATATTCTCTTAGATAATTTGGCTACAAACATCTTAGCTTTCTGAACTGCTTGAAGTGTTTATGAAAATAAGCTACCCCCTTGCTACATGTTTGATTATATCATGGATTCCCTATTTTTCATAATGTATTTTCCCGTTATGGGTTGGAAATGGACCATTTAGGATCCAAAGCCTATTCATATCTATTATGATATTCTATGAGAGTCCAAATACTATGAACATTTCTACCCAATTTGTAACAGAGTGATGATTCCTATATATGAGTCCATTTTTTAGTCTCAACCACCTCACATGTGACAAGAAGCCATAGATGACCTTTGGAAGGTCAAAAATTGGTTCAGGGAATAATTATTAACTTATACCAGAGTTTATGATATCCCTACCCATCCTTATGTTTTTCTGTTATTTTTTCTAGATAAGTTAGCAAGTAGGGAAGTTTCTTATCAAACAGTGGGTTATTGTATGATTAGGGTATTAAAGGACTCAAAAAAAAGGATATGGATTGTCTTCCTTGCCAATTCAACATATTTTCACTAGCTAATTATCACTATGAAGAGAAATTAATTCTAGCCATTCAATTTCTTAAGTTTCCTAACGTTCCCAACAGGCAATATGATCATAGTGTAGTGGTGAAGAATTTGACTGCTTCTTAGGGACTCTGACAATTTTTCCATGAAGTAGACAAGTTAGATCACTTGTTTTCATAGTCCTCCTCTTATGCTATAGTACTATGGAGAGTGGAAGAAAAATTGGCTGTATAGGACAAAAATCAGTTTGTCCAATGGAGAAATTCTTGGATAGCCAATATTCCATTAATTTTTTTATAGTTCCCTCAGGAGAAGTCCTTAGTATCAACTGCTTAGCCTGATAGTTCTACACAGTAATTCATTTCTCCTAAGGATTAGCCATAGTTTGTTATAATTTATTCCCCACCTCATGTTGAGAAATTGATTTTTAATCCTAAATTAAATGAGGCATGGAATGGGTTTAGTATGAATCTTAATCCAAAGGCTGAAGGAAATAGTATAGTTTCACAAATTGTCACTTCTTCACAACATGTTTATGTTCAGGGTACTTCTAGGAATATTGAACAAGATACAAGGATAAGGGATATTATTAATAAGTCCCTTATTTGTGATCAGAAGGATATTGAGATCATTCCTTCATTCCCTACCTCAGCTTTACTATAAATATTGAAGAAGCTCCTCCCTTAGACATTTTATATAGTCCTCAACATAAGGATTTGGTCAAAAGGGAAAGGAAGAAGAGAAAATTGGATCAACCTTAGTCATTAGTGCCTAGCAAGGTCTCTTATTTTGAAGTTTTGTGGAAAGGTTCCTCAGAAATACCAACATAAGGGTTAGGAAATCTACCTCAATTGACAGATGCCTATGCTTCGAAAAACATTAAAAAAATTGTAGAGGTTGAAGAACTCCTCAAGGAGAAATAAGAGAAGAACATCTCATTGGAACAAACTCTTAATACTGAAAAACATAAAATTAATGAATGATGGAAGAATCAAGTATTAGAGCTACAACATAAATTTGATTCCTTGAAAGTACAACATGACAAGGAGGTAAAAATAAAACATGATCAAATTAAAGAAATGTAGAAGAAAATAGAGCAATTGCATTTCACACCCCAACTGACCAATTTAAGAAAGAACCTAAAGAGTTAAAATACTTTTCTCAAACATTAGCAGAAGGTATTTTACAATAAGCTTATGTTGATCCAGGATCAATGTAACACAACAAAATGTCTTGTGGATAGTTGTTTGATATGATGAACTACTTCAAAGAAGCGAATGAGCAGCTAACTAATTTGTTAACCTAGCAAGAAAGTGAGGAAGGTAGAATGAAAAATCTACCTAATATTGATGAAACTCAAAAGATAATAATTTTCCGACTGGGAAATCAAGATGAAGTTGTTGTGAATCAAGTCCGAGATATTTCTAATTCTATCATTGAAGTAGTTAATGATACATTATGACAATCAAATATTACTTCTAACTACTCCAAAGATTCACTGCCAGATGCCAAGACATTATTGAAATATTGGTTGGAACATATATAGTACAAAAATTCTTGAAATGATCGATTAGTTGTCTAAAATTGAAACTGAGCGTCACTGGTAGTTTCTGGTTAAGCCTCACAACCAATGGTTAGTTCTCTGATGCCTATCTAATGTTCTGACTCATATGTTGTCACCACTGAAGACTGCTATTTTTACAATTCAGATAAGGATCAAACACAGGTAGCCCCTAGAGCTTACCAGTTTGCTCGATATTTACAGATTACAACAACTCACTATTAGACAGTCGTTTTCCTAAGTTTCAAAGTTTTTATAACCATTTCCTCATTAGCCTTTTATTGTTGTTTCTATTGAGAGATTGTTGGAAAATTTTGTTTTAATCCTTTTTGTATTAAGGGTATAAATTACCTTTCCAAGATGGACAAGGGGTTCCGAATTTTGAAAAGAAAGGATTTGAAATTGCACTATTGTATTTTAAGTTTTTCTTAATATAAGTTGAACCACTTGCATTTCCGAAATGAGCAAATCTACACTTTAGCAGGTACTACTATACAGTGTTTTTGTGTATTTATTTTCAAAGGAATTGTTTTATGATATTGTTCACATATATGTATGCTAACAAGTATTACATGACCAATATTGACATGTTTCATTGAAATTTGGTCTATATTGTGAACAATGATATTTTAATCATATGTGATTCTTTAATCAAATTAATTTAATTAACTATGTAATTAAATTAATTTTAGTTGCTTGAATTAATATCACGATTTCATAATAATCTACATTATTGTGTTAGTTACAACATATTTGTAGCACATACGTCCTTAGCTTACCCGCATTTTATAATAGGTTGTAGTAGATTATAATTTAGTTGTAAATACATGTTAATATCTATTAATCTATACTTTTACTATTCATCTCATTCCACACATTTTTCTTTAAGTTAAACGGGTCCCATAATTCCAGTCGGAGCCACTATTCCAAATGGAAAACGGAATGTTGATAAGGTCAGTTCAGAACATCAACATTTTTGTGCTAGAAGGAAGGACAATAGACTATGAATGGCAAGAAGATCTAACTCTAAATCAAGAGGCCATCCTAAGAGTCAATCCACCTCAAAATATCCTCAAACTTTTAGATCATATTCCAAATCACCCGACTCTAGATATGAAGTTGTTGAATCATCTTTCAAATCTCCTAGACTTGTTAAACAATCAACTAGTGAATCCTTAGTAAATACACCTCTTATAGATAAGCCAATTGGAGCTCCCAAACTCCAAACTCTCATATACAAAGGAAAAGGGTTTTCCATTTCTATAGAACAATTTACTCAACATGAACCTTCTGAAGGTAGTGTTACATATTCACTGAGATCTACTAGAGTCCTTACTAGATTTGAAAGTGAGAAACATGGAGTCAAACCATTTGAATTCCCAATACCAACTAATAGGAATAATAAGCATATCTCTAATGTTGATTCATCGACTAGTGAGAACATTTCGTCTTCTCCACCCTATACTCCTACTATTATTCCTACTCCTTCTCAAACTCCTTCACATCCTTCTTTACCACCTTCTTATCATCCTTTGACAACTTCATCTACTCATATTTCTTCTCCCTGACCAACTAATGCTACTTTTGTTAGTAATGTTGTTGGGGCAACCATTTCAACTGTAAATATTTCAACTTCCCTTTCATCAAGTAAATCTACTTATGGATCTACCTCATCAACCTCATGTCATATTATTATTCCCAAAATGGAAAAAAAACCATGAAAAAATCCAAGAGAAGTTGAAATGAATCCTCCTTTGCACCCTCTTCGTAAGCATCAAGAGAAATAACTACCTAAATTTAATCTTGATGATGAGCTTCTTGTAGAAGAACATGTACAAAGTTTTATGATGGAAATTAATCTTAATGGAGTTACTGAAGAGGATGTAGTGTGTGTATTACTTCCTTACACATTTTAAGGATCAATAGGTTCTTGGTATTTTTATTTACCTGTTGGATCAATTTCTAATTGGGATACATTTGTAGAATATGTCCTTGAGAAATTTGGGGATGATAAAATAATAGCAACATTAATTTCTGAGTTAGTGAATCTCAAAGCTTCACCAAATTAGATGATTAAATATTTTAATTCGAGATTTAATAAACTTTTGAATAGTATCCCAATAACATCTAGACTTGTTTTTGATGTTTAGATGAATGGTATTTTAGTGCCCTCCCTTCAAATATCACCATGTCCATTGACATAAATCAAAAGAAGAAGCTCTGGTTGTTGAGAAAAGGGTATTATCTCTTAAGAAGAAAGTTATTGTTGAAGAATGAAAACCATCCAAAAAGACCACTTTCAAAGAAGAACCTAAAAAATAAAGCTTCAAAATATCTTTAGTATTTAGAAGGTTTATAGAAAGTCCTTAAAACCATTTCTAATGAGATGGTATATTTAAAGAAGCAAGTAACTGAAACTTCAACAAGAATATCTTTCAAAACGATAAAGAGAAATCACCCTATTAAATCTCAACCTGCTGCTCATATATCTACTGTAGATTTATATGAAGAAGACAAAGAGGAAGGAATAGTTTAAGTAGAAGAAACATAATAAGAAGAAGTAACAAAAGAAAATGGTCAATGGGATTTTATCCTTACTACTTCAGAAAATGTCGAAGAAGAAGAAGAGGCCCTTCATGTTAGTACTCAAAGTAAAGGACATGTAGATACAAGGCAGGGAAATAAAAAAAGCCGAAATCGTTCAACAAATGAAAAATGTTTATCCAAAAAGTCCTTTAATCAATATTCAAGGTCCACATCGAATATTCATACAAACACTCTTGCAAATTCCCTTACATAAAAGTTCCTAATAGTTTCATATGCTATTGAATATAACAAAGTTGAGGATATGAAGAAGTTCAAGGATAATATTTCCTTATATGAGGTCAGTAAATTAAAACAACATAAATTATTGTTGAATGAATTCAATGTTGTTTATGCTTATCCTTTACCTTCAACTTCTATTACTACTAAAGTCTATAAAGGAAAGAATACGTCTCCTCATAGCCCTTCTGATAAGATCAATCCTTTTGATGTAGTTCTAATTGGAGATAGTTCTAGTTCACATACACCTCCTTTCCTTTTAACTTTTGAAATTTTCAATAAAATGTTCATAATTTTCTTACAGATTCAAGTCCTTCCAATATGACGCCTTAGCCGGTATTCCTATTTAACCCCAAAAATCTTCTGCACAAACAGTTCAACTTGATAGAAAAAAAGTTAAAGTTTTAGTAGAAATTAATGAAGTATTAATTAGACTACCATATAATTCAAAGGTGTTTTAGATTATAGCTATTTTGGTGGTTGATATCCTTGAATTTTATGGTCTTATTCTAAGTGTGGATTGGTTTGAAAAGTTACATTGTTATTTTGATATAGATTGGTCTCATCTTTGGCTCCGTTATAATGGTAAACCTAATCAGATCAGAGGTGATAGGGAGAAACATATGAAATATATTGTGACTGATCTTGATGAAGAGAATGAGGTTGTATATTTTACCAATAATATTTTGGGAAATTATTCTTCACAATTTTTCTTTGGCAGTTTTCCTTCTATATCTTCTTCCTTCCCTATTGACTCTCTTACATTACAAATTGAATTTTTTTTTGCAAGCAGACTCATCTACAAGTGTAAATATTGTAGAATTAACTATATATAACTAACAATTTCTTTTGGATTCTTTATTTTGATGAATCTAGGTCCAATGATGGTGCAAGAGATTGTTGTATATTAGCAAATCCAAATGGAGAAAAAGCTATGCTTTCTTGTAGATTAGAGTTTGAATGTACCAATAATGTGCTTGAATACAAAGTACTTGTTCAAGGACTACAAAAGGCTACTAGTATTGATGTGAAATTTCTAAAAGTGTTTGGTGATTCTGAAATAACTACTAAACAAGTAAGGAATAATATTCATTGTGTTTCAAATAACCTAAATCATTATCATTATTTTATCCAAGACTTAACCTCCCATTTTTTGGCATTTAATATATCTCCCATCCTTAGAATTTAAAATTCCAGTGTAGATTTATTAGCGAACGTTGCTTCTAAGCTCGTTCCTCCTCAGGATTTTAGTCCCAATAGGTTTTCCATTCAATTTATTTTTAGAGCATCTACCACCAATAATATTACTAATTAGAGAGTGTTTAATGATGATGTTGATATTATGAATTTTCGTACTTCCAAAGGAAGATACAACAATCAAATTATTCATGAGGATGAACATGATAAACATATTAATATGCCCTCATATGAAAACTCATTACCAAAAAATGTGGTTAAATTATAATATTTGTATGATTTGAAAGATATATTTAAAGTACAAACCAATTACAAACTTCAAAGTACTACCTTAAAATTTGAACTCATCAATTTAGGTTCTAAAGAAAGCCCACAAAACGTAAATATAGGACTTAGACTCTCTCCTAATGAAAGACTTTCATTTATTCATCTATTAAGAATATACAAACATGTGTTTTATTGGAGTTATGATGAACTAATAACTTATGATACTTCCATCATTCAACATACAATACCAATATCTCCAAATGTGAAACTAGTACAACAAAAGCTCAGAAAAATTCACCCAAATATTGAATGAAAGATTAAAACTGAACTAAATATATTGCTCAAGGCTAAAATCAGCTTTTCTGTTAGACATTCCAAATGCGTATCAAACATTGGTCCTACTAAAAAAAGGAATTGGGATATTATAATTTGTATAGATTTCTGAACAATTTTCCTTTGCCTCCGATGGAACAAATCCTACAGTGAGTCGTAGGTTCCGAATTGATGTTTTTCTTAGATGGTTTTCTAGTTATAACCAAGTTCTTGTTCATCCTATAGATAGGTTGTGGAAAATGTTCAAAACTAAATGGGGAACATATGCATATCATAAAATGTTGTTTGGTATGATAAACGCAAGAGGAAAATTTCAAAGAGTTGCAGACATAACATTCAAAGGTATGACTAAAAAGAAATAGTTGTTTACGTAGATGATATCAAATTTTATTCTAAAGAGAGAAGTAATCATCTTCATGACTTAAAAGTATCTTTGAAATATGTAGAAGTTTTGGGATATCACTCAATCCTAGAAATCTTTCTTTTCCTTAACTAAAGGAAAACTCTTAGGATTTATTGTTACAAAAGATGGGATTACTATTGATCGTGAAAGGGAGAAATCCATTTCTAAAATTCCTTTGCCTCACAACAAAAAGTCAATGCAGTTATTTAGGCTACTGAAAATAATTTTTGTTAAACATAATTTTTTAGAATTCTCACAAATCGTTATGCGCCTTCAAAATATGATTAAAAGAAAAAAAAATCATAAATGGGGGTAGGTAGAGAAATCATATTTTGAATCCATAAAAAAAGTTATCAGCACTCCTTCATTATCTTCTCTTGAATACTCTAGAGAATTTGTTTCATAATCTTTCTGCTCTGATCTCTCATATGAAGTAGTGTTGACTCAAAAGAATCACAGCAAGTTGAAGCTCATGTACAATCTACATTTCAACATTACAGGGAGCATAATTAAATTAATCAGAAGTTGAAAAGAAATCATTTTCAGTCTTCAAATCAATCAAACATTTTAGGCCTTTTATCTTAAAATCACATACAAAAGTAATTTTACCATTCCCATATGTTAGACAATTACTAATTCAAAGAGAATTAGGTGAAAAGAGCACCAACTAGGTCACACCTTTACAAGAATATGGCATTGGAATCAAACCTTCTAAAATTGTTATGGGTCAAGGTTTTTGCATATTGGTAGCTAGTGCATCCTAGAATACATCCAAAAACCAACACAGGTGAAAAGTTCTAGAGGTATGTCTTATTGACACTGAATCCCAATATGCAGATCTCATTTTCTATTTGAAAAATGGTTATGCACCAGTTGAACTTGATTCCAAAAAGAAAAGAGCATTAAGATTAAAACAAAATCAATATCAACCTGTAAATGATATTTTATTTGGAAAGAATTATGATTTTTGTCCTGATTAGATGTCTTGAAAAATATGAAGCTAAAAAAGTTTTGCAAGAAATACATGCTGGACCAATGGGTGGAAAGTATAGTGGAGATACTATTTCTCATAAAATCGTTCATTGCAAATATTACTGCACAACCTTGTTTAAGGATGCACATGAATATGTGAGGAAATACAAAATATGTCAGACCGCTTCACGAAAAGAAAAGAAAGAAGTTGTACCATTGTAACCAGTAAACATTGAACAACCATTATGTAACATGCTCCTCAGATATCTACCCTAGTAACTAGCCAGCCGGGGTAAACATGCAATGAGAGGCTACTATGATTAGATTCAACCTCCTTTGTGACATCAAGGAAGTGGAATCAATAGAACATGTCAACCAACCTATCCACATTAGCAATGAAACCATGAGGAGACATGTCATCTAATGAGACAACTTGTCCCTAGGTTCCACTAATGTTCTAGACATCTTAAGCCTTAGTCGCACTCATGTTATAAGCATGACAGTGTCTAAAAAACCAAAGTCACTCTAACAGGCTTGCCTGCCAGTGTTATACCATCGACCCCAACATTTGAGCCAGCTTTTAAGGCCTAGAGCCCATTTCACTGCCCAGAATGGAATGATAACTTAAGTTTATTCTAAGAACAGGTTAACAATGATGCAAAATCAATAAGTTAAACAAGACCTTAATGAGATCCCTAATAGCCATGACAAAAATTTCGTCAAACATGTCGAAGCATGTAATATACAAGTGTAACCAATAGAATTAAACACAGGTATCTTGTAATTACCTAAGAATCGCTAAGAACCATTGTTCCCTCATGCCATTTGTTTCATTACCATCTATTAGGCCATAGATTAACATTATCCATTCATTTATAAGCAAAAAAATGTTGAGTGCCATATATAGATGTTGTCATAAAACACACATTCAACCAACATAATAACAACATAAGTACCCATGAAAGTACATCCATATGGACCACATATAATTCATCAAATTTCTCATAGAAATATAAGGAGAAATATCCTTTCTTGAATAATGCAAAAACCAGACCCGAGATGGGACATCCACGTTCCACCCGACCATAGAATGGCTGAGTCAAATCTCTCTTCAGCCATTCACCCTCGTGCCATAATCCAAGCATGAATGTGGGACTCAAACCAAAATAACCAACCAGGGCATCCCGAGGCTAAACAACCTCACCCTCATCAATACCATGCTTTATTGTAATGCAACCTGGATCACTAGGCCAAAAAAATGAACATATCATAATAGGATTTACCATGACATTCACTCGATCACTAGGCCAAAAAATCATGGATGCCACTAGATTTCTCAATCTACACTGTGATGAATTTTGTTTCCTCCTAGTCTCTCAAGGTTTACCGCAATCCAAACCAAAATCACTAGGCCCTAAACTGAGACCTACTCTCTAGGCTTTATTTCATATCCCAAACTCACGAGTAATAGGCCCAATAGAGAGAAAACCACCTCTTGGCTTTACTGTATATCTTGTCATTCACCGAAAAGGATTCCTCGACCCATTAAGGCAACACAATCATGGCTTTACCAAAACCGATAGTCTGGCTCAAGGGTCACTAGGCCACTGGTTTAACCATCATCCATAGCAAATTTAGGGACTACTAGGTCACGAGCACTATCATTAGGAGATCCACCCCACTAAGTTTCAAATCCATTTGGTAATCCAGCTCGACCAAAACATGAGAACCCCATCACACCATGGCTATTCAGAAATGGCAAGGTTAGGCTGAAAACATTGTTACATCTTGAAAGACCTATGCCATGATAGAGAAGAACCACATGCAACACAATGCATGCCAAATCTAACAAGGAAAATACACATGCAAATTGATACCTGCAATGAATCCTGATGAAGTTGCTTGATCCTACCTTTCCCTACTTGATCTTTTCTTCCTCTTTCCTTCTTTGACTTTCTTGCTCTAAGAAAACTCTGTGTCCAAGACTGAGAGAGAGAGAGAATAATGAGAGGGCTCCAAAACTCAAGTGAAAAAAGGTTAGCAACTGATCCTTAGAAGCATTTTTATGAATGGGGCCTCTATTTTCTTCATTTTCCATTATTTTACTTCATTTTCCTCCTCACATGCAATCTGTGACCGTTCAACTTCATTTTCTCCTAATTTCCATTATTCTCATAAATAAATGTGCCAAAAATGCCATTTTTCCTTTCCAAAGCCTTATTCATTGCATTTTCCAATTTCACTAGCCATAATAAACCAAATGAACACCCCTTAGGATTTCTTACCCAACTTTCATCTTGGAATAAGTTTCCCGTCAACCGTAGTTATTATTTTTCCTTTATTAATTTTTATTACATGGAATTTTCACCAGGGCTATTACAGAACACCCACCCTTGGAGAACACCATCATCAATGTTAAACCACACCAAACCTTAGAAAAACCATTTCAAATCAAACATACTTCCCACGAAGATTTATAACATAGTTCGATGCAGTATTTACAATGATCACCCTGCTGAAAAGAAAACCAATATCAAAACATAAGAACACGACAAAATAATAACATGACACCCATACCGCTTATTGGAGTTTTATAAATTATCTCATGGTAGCATCGAAACATATACGAGAACATATACCAAAACACCATAATAAAACTATTTTGCTTCAACTAGCAAACAAGGATGGGTACATAGCTTGCATCTAATCTGTCATCTCCCATGTAACTTCATCAACCCCAAAGTGCTTCCACTACACTTTAACTTTTTCGATTGCTCAGTTCTGGAGCATGAGGACCTTTTTCTTCAACATACACTAAGGCTCCAACTGGAATTCTCCATCTGGTTCCATCTACAATACAAATCAGTCAATCACATGATCAAGATGTTTAACATACTTCTTATGTAATGACACATGGAAAAAATCATGGATTTTAACTGTCATAGGCAGTGCAAGTTTATAGGCTACTAGCTGAATCCTCTTAATGATACTGAAGGGTCCACAAAACCATGGTGCGAAGTTAGCACATGATCCAATCCTAAAGGAGTTTTTCTTCAGTTTGAAATGTAATTACAGCTATTCCCAAACCTATAACTCCTTGAACAACCTGTTCCAATCTGAATAGATCTTCTACCTATCTTGTGCCACCTTTATATTTTTCTTGATCACCTACATTTCCTGTTCCATGTCTGCCATCATGTCTAGTCCAATCAACACCCTATTAACCAGATCACTCCAACTGATAGGAGTATTACAACTCTGCTTATAAAATTCCTCAAAATGACTCATCCTTAATGACTCCTCATAACCATTGTTATAATTGAACTCTACCAAGGGGAGATACTCTTAGAACTTTTGTTGTTGATGCCTCACATACATCCTCAACATATCCTCCAATATATTGTTGACCCTTTTGGTCTGTTCATCTGGATGTGAATGATAAGCTATGTTGAAGGCCATCTCTGTGCCAAAACTTGTAAACAACACCTTCCAAAACTTGGAAGTGAACTTTGCATCCCTTTATGACATAATTTTCTTTGGGGCACTATGAAATCTGACCACATCTATGATGTATATCTATGCAACATCGCTAGCTGAGAATGTAGACTTCATTGGAATGAAATGTGCAACCGTTGTCAATTTGTCCACAACAACCATTATGGAATCATGTTGTCTCACTCTCTTAGGCAACCCCGTGATGAAGTCAATGGAAATGACCTCCCATTTACACTCATGAATCGCAATCATATGTAGTAGTCCACTTAGATGTCTACACTTTTCCTTCACTCATTGACAGTCAAAACACCTAGCCACAAACTCTAATACATCCATCTTCAGACTCACCAATAGTAAAATCTATTCAATGCAGTCAATTTCTTCTGATAACCTAGGTGACTTGAATAACTTGGCATGAAACTCTCTCAATATCTCCTTCTTCATCTCACTTATATGTGGCACATATATCCTATCTTTGAATCTAACCAATCCATCTGTTGTAAGAAACTGATCAATAACTTATGCACTTGCACCTATACCTGTACCAATGCATGTACCTGTACTACCACCTCTCCCTTTACCACTACATGTACATGTACTTGCACTTGTATCTATAATGTAATATCACTTGTAGATGTACTAGAACCTTGCTGCAACCTACACACAATCTCCATATACTTGACATGTTGCTAACCTGCCTACAAGATCCTATTTTGTAAGTGTGTCACATAGGAGCGTATAACTACCAAGTGATTTACCTGTACCCACATGCTAAGAGCATCTACCACATTTTTCTCTTTAGCTTTGATGTACCTGATCTTGAAATCAAACTCACTGATCATGGCTAGCCATATAGCTTGCTTGGCGTTGAGATTCGAATAGTCAAACAAATACCTCAACCCAATATGATCACTCATAAGTACAAACTTGCTGCTAAGAAGATAGTGTTGCCACATCTTCAATGCATGTATGATCACTGCTAACTCAATATCATGTGTCGAGTAGTTCTTATTGTACACGTTTAGCTTCCATAACTCATAGCATACCACTTTTCCATCTTGCATAAGGACACCACCAACTCCTATCTTGCAAGCATCTATGCATACTACAAACTCTTTGTGATTATCTGTAATCTATAGCACTTGTGCATGTGTCAACAACTGCTTAAGCTACTCAAAGCCAACATCATACTTCTCTATCCATTCACACTTCTTTCCTTTCCTCTGCAACGATGTAATATGATAAGTAATCTATAAAAAATTCCTCATGAACCTCATATAATAGCCTGCCAACCCCATGAAAGATCTCACCTCATCCACACTCTTAGGGACTACCCACTCCATGATGGATCT
The DNA here is from genome assembly GCA_000404065.3 of Pinus taeda. Lineage (NCBI taxonomy): Eukaryota > Viridiplantae > Streptophyta > Pinopsida > Pinales > Pinaceae > Pinus > Pinus taeda. The sequence goes on along the minus strand of APFE031118649.1, from coordinate 19,390 downwards.
TATCTTCTCTAGACCTACTGCAATTTTGTCCTTGGAGACAGCATGCCCCAAGTAATGAACCTTAGTCTAAAAGTAACTACACTTGCTAAGCTTCACGTACAACTGATTCTCCCTCAACAACCTCAACACTGCTGCTAAATGCTTGGCATGCTCTTCCTAATTTTTAGAATATACCAATATATCGTTAATGAACACAATAACAAATTTATCCAAATACGGATGCAAAAAAATATTTATCAGGTGCATAAACATAGATGGAGCATCAGTTAAGCCAAATGGAAGTACAAAAATCTCATAATACCCATACCTAGTCTGGAACATAGTCTTGTAAATTTCCTCCTCTTTGATGTGTCCCTAATGGTATCCAGATCTCAGATAAATCTTCGAGAAAATTAGTTGATCAAACATGTCATCAATTCTTGGCAGTGAGAACCTATTCTTGATGTTCACTTTTTCAATTGCCTGTAGTCAATGCATAATATGAGAGTTCCATATTTATTCTTCACAAATAAGATTGGTGCACGCCGAGGTGATACACTTGGCCTAATGTATTTGTTGTCCAACGTTTCCTTCAACAGTAACTTTAACTCAACTAACTAAGGTGTTCTCATCTCATAAGTTTGTTTTGATGTTGGAGCTACCCCTTGTACTAACTCAATAGAAACGTATACCTCCCTATGAGGTGGAAACTCTGTAATGTCCTTAGGAAATACATCCTAGAACTCTAGCAAAACTGGGTAACTGCTCAATGCATCTGCATTCTCAACCTCCTTAACCTTATCACTAGAAATGTGCACTGCTAATAGAAAGAACACTTTCCTACAACTACACTTTGCTTGCATGGTTTTCACCATCCTAGCTGATGTGGATTTCTTCTTACCATGCAAGAATCTTGGTTCCCCATTGTTATTAACACACAATATATTTTTCATATCAGTCCACCTTTGTTCTATGAATATACAACCAATCCATGCCCAACAACATACTATATGATCCCAATGGTAATACATTCAAATGTGTTGTTATAGGCATACCATTCAAATGAAATGCACAAGCTCTCACACAACGATGAACTCGCTTCTTCGTACCTGTAGCCAACTACAATAACAAAGATTTTGCATGGAATTCATTACTCAAACCACAGTTATCCACCAAATCAGGACTAACATAGCTATACTTAAATCGAGGGCCAATAAAATTAGAAATAACTTGATCATAAAGCTTACCATCCATCTCAATGATAGATTCTTGGTGTTATGTATGTCTATTTTCCACTGCTGCATAGATACGAGGAATTCTCTGCCCAACATCCCAAACAATTTGTGCCTCCTTCACACTATATATCTTAGGCCTACCACCCTAATTCTATAGACAATCTCTCTTAAGGTGTTCCTTTCCACATGTCCAACACTCCAATCAACTAGTACCAACACCTATATGTTGTTGTTGTGACACATGTCCCTGTCTACTTACATTAAATATCTTTTGCGGTGCCAGATTGTCTTTCTCATCTGCATGCTTAGGCCTTCTCTTCTTAGGTTGCCATTTACCTTTACCTTTGTCTTTTCCCTTCCATCCTTGCTAAGATTCATTCTTACACTTTGAATGTTCATAGAAATGCTTCAATTTCCCAATAACTTCTTCAAGTGACCAAGGCTCATCATACTACTGAAAAATTGTTGAACTTTAGCGTTCTCGTAAGTAACATACTGTAAATACCTCAATAACTCTAGAAACTTGGTCGTGTGCTCTTCATCTAACATTGATCCCATATTTAGCTCATATAATTCCTTCGCCTTACTGTTGTAGTACCTTTATGACAAGTATTTCTTCCTAAAAAGCCTCTTGAACTGATGCCAACTCAAATCATCTATCGTAATGTCTCTGACCTGCTTAACATCTTCCCACCAAATCTTTGCTTTACCTTTCAAACTGAAGATTGCTACTCTGGCCTTCATGTTATTTGTGTAATCATGCGACTCAAAGAATTTGTTCATCCCAAGTATCCAAGCCTCTGCATCTTCTGACTTCTTCACATCTCCGTCAAAATTAGATGCATTCACTTTATTAAACTCCTCTAGTAATTATCCCCTATCATTCCTCCTGTAAGGATGATAATGACGAGGGCCATGATGTCTATTAGAACCAGAACTAGAATGGTACCTATCCTCATCATCCCTTCTATTCGAAGTGTCCAACAACCTGCCATCTCTCACCATGTCAGATCTATCTGACCTATGTCTACTAGGAGACCTACTTCCATATGCCCCATTAGTTCTAACTTCTTATCCATCGCTAATCTGAAGTGGCCCTTGTCACTGCAATTTTGATAGTCTTTGAAGAAGTATAACATTAACCTCTACTTTGTTCTTTTGTGTCTGTATGGTCTTGTTGTTATCATCCTTACAAATCCTTATTTCTTCCTTCAAGCCTCTCAATGTGTCTTCCAAATCAAAAGAGTATCCCACACCACTCCACCCATCTAATTCATAAGGATATTCTATGTAGTCTACCATCTTGCTAGCAATTTGGTGTCTTTGCTGCAATGCATAAATGTCAGATCAGCCAAATCACAATAAATCAACATACCTTAGTATGATTCTGGGTGGATACCTTATTTTCAAGATCAACAAATAAAAATGATACATGTATAACTTAAACAGCTTAGAATATAGACATACACAATTAAATTCATCAACACATAGGCATCACTCTACTTAGGGTCTACTCATCAATGTAAGGGCATATCAACAATGCATGTTATGACCTCATGCATGTCAACAACCATTACTATGTTGTACACATTTCCACATGCAACCATGAAGATGCATAAGCAATGCCTAAACAACTGCGCATACACATAAATGCTTGTAGGCGAGCATAAGCGATCAATCCTTGTAATCAACTTATAAGATTGATCCATGTAATCAAAACATTCAAGAACGAACCTGACATACGAGGGTGTAGTCAAGCCACATATAATCAATATGTAAGTGGCATATAACCATAATATGATGATTTCATAATAATATACATTGTTGTATTAGTTATGACGTATTTCTAGCACATATGCCCTCAGCTTACCCTTATTCTATAATATGTTGTAGTAGATTATAATTTAGTTGTTAGTACATATTCATATCCATTAATATATATTTTTACCATTCATCCCGTTCCACACATTTTTCTTTAAGTCAAATGAGTCCCATAATTCTAGTTAGAGCCACTATTCCAAACGGAAAAAGGAATGTTGATAAGGTCAATTCAGACCATCAATGTTTTTTATGCTAGAAGGAGGTACAATAGACTATGAATTGCAAGAAGATCTAACTCTAAGTCAAGAGGCCATCCTAAGAGTCAATCCACCTCAAAATCTCCTCCAACTTCTCGATCACATTCCAAGTCACCTGACTCTAGATATGAAGTTATTGAATCATCTTTCAAATCTCCTAGACTTGTTAAACAATATACTAGTGAATCCTTAGTAAATACACCGCTTTTAGATAAGCCAATTGGAGCTCCCAAACTCCAAACTCTCATATACAAAGGAAAAGGATTTTCTATTTCTTGAGAAAAAATTACTCAACCTGAACCTTCTGAAGGTAGTGTTACATTTTCACTGAGATATGCTAGAGTCCTTACTAGATCCCAAAGTGATAAACTTGGAGTCAAGCCCTTTGAATTCTTGCTACCAACTCACGGGAAAAATAAGTATAACCCTGATGGTGATTCATCGACTAGTGATAACATTTCATGTTCTCCACCCCATACTCCTACTATTATTCCTACTCCTTCTCATACTCGTTCACATCCTCCTTTACCACCTTCTTATCATCCTTTGACAACTTCAGCTACTCATATTTCTTCTCCCTAACCAACCAACAACACCTTTCTCACTAATGTTGTTGGGGCAACTATTTCAACTATCAATATTTCAACTTTGCCTTCATCATGTAAATCTACTTATGGATCTACCTTTTCAAGCACTAGCCATATTATTATTCCTAGAATGGTAAACAAACCATGAAACAATCTAAAGAAGATAACATGAATCCTTCATTGCACCCTCTTCCTAGGCATCTAGACAAATGGCTACCTAAATTTAATCTCGATGATGAGATTCTTGTAGAAGAACATGTATAGTTTTTTTTTTATGGAAATTAATCTTAATGGAGTTACTGAAGAGGATGTAGTGTGTATATTATTTCCTTACACATTTTAAGGATCAATGAGTACTTTGCATTTTTCTTTACTTGTTGGATCAATTCCTAATTGGGATACATTTGAAGAATATTTCCTTGATAAATTTGGGGATGATAAAATAATAGAAACATTAATTTATGAGTTATCAAATATCAATGCTTCACCAAATTAGAAGATTAAATATTTTAATTCGAGATTTAATAAACTTTTGAATAGTATCTCAATAACATCCAGATGTGGTGTTGATGTTCAAATAAATGGTATATCAATGCCCTTCCTTCAAATATCACCATGTTCGTCGATAGATCTCAAAAGACAGTACTCAATGATAATATCAAAGGAGCTCTGGCTGTTGAGAAAAGGGTATTATCTCTTGAGAAGAAAGTTTTTGTTGAAGAAAGAAAACCATCTAAAAAGGCCACTTTCAAAGAAGAACCTAAAAATAAAGCTTCAAAATATCTTTATGATTTAGAAGGTTTACAGAAAGTCCTTAAAACCATTTCCAATGAGATGGTATATTTAAATAAGCAAGTAACTAAAACTTCAACAAGAAGATCTTTCAGACCAATAAAGTGAAATCAAGCTATTAAACATCAAACACCTTCTCAAATAACTACTATAGATTTATATGAAGAAGACGAAGTGGAAGGAATATTATAAGCAAAAGAAACATAAGAAGAAGACATAACAAAAGAAAATGGCCCATGGGATTTTATCCTTACTACACCAAAAAATGAAGAAGAAGAAGAATAGGCCCTTCATGTAGTACTCAAAGTAAAGGACGTGTAGATAGAACACAAGAAAATAAAAAAATCCTAACTATTCAACAAAAGAAAAAGGTATGTCCAATAATTCTTTTAATCAATGTTTAAGGTCCACATCAAATATTCCTACAAATACTCTTGCAAATTCCCTAACATAAAAGATCCTAATAGTTTCATATTATGTTGAATATAACATAGTTGAGGATATGGAAAGCAGCTTATTTTGGGTCATTGTCCACATAATTTCTGGACAAAGGGTAATAGTTTCTTTCATCCCCAACCCAACAGATAATAATTCCTTATATGAGGTCAGCAAATTAAATAATAAGATAAATTATTGTTGAATGAATTGAATGTTGTTTCTTCTTATACTTTACCTTCAACTGCTATTACTACTAAAGTCTCTAAAGGAAAGAATGAGTCTCCTCATATTCCTTTTGATAAGCTCGATCCTTTTGATGCAGTTCTAATTGGAGATAATTATAATTCACATACACCACCTTTCATCTTAAATTTGAACTTTTCAATAAAAATGTTCATAATTTTATGGTAGATTCGAGTCCTTCTTTCAATATCATTCCTTACTCGGTATGCTTGAAATTAAATGAAAACCCGAAAATCTTATGTACAGATATCTCAACTTCATAGAAAACAAGTTAAATTTTGAGGAGAAATTAATGAAGTATTAATTAGACTATCATCTAACTCAAAGTTGTTTCAGATTATAGCTATTTTGGTGGTTGATATCCCTCAATTTTTTGGTCTTATTCTAAGCGTGGATTGGTCTGAAAAGTTACATGGTTATTTTGATATAGATTGGTCTCATCTTTCGAACCCTTATAATGTTAAACCTAATCAGATCAGATTTGATAGGGAGAAACATATGAAATATATTTTGACTAAACTTAATGAAGAGAATGAGGTTGTAGATTTCACCAAGAATATTTTGGGAAATTAGTCTTCATAATTTTTGTTTGGCAGTTTTCCTTCTAGATCTTCTCCTTTCCCTATCGACTATGTTACATTACAAATTGATTCTTTTTCACAAACAGACTCATCTACATGTGAAAATATTGTAGAATTAACTATAAATAATTGATAATTTCTTTTGGACTCTCTATTTTGATGAATCTAAGTCCAATGATGGTGAAAGAGTTGGTTGTATATTACTATATCCAAATGGAGAACAAACTATGCTTGCTTGTAGATTAAATTTTGAATCTACCAATAAGGTGGCTAAATATGAAGCACTTATTCAAGGACTACAAAAGGCTGTTAGTCTTGATGTGGATTTTCACAAAGTGTTTGGTGATTCTAAAATCGCTATTAAACAATTAAGAAATAACATTCATTGTGTTTCAAATAACCTAAAGCATTATCAATATTTTATCCAAGACTTAACCTCCCATTTTTTGGCATTTAATATATCTCCCATTCTTAGAATTCAAAATTCCAGTGCATATTTATTAACCAACGTTGCTTCTAAGCAGATTTATTAACCAACGTTGCTTTTCAGACCCTCTATCCCCAATAATATTCTTAGCTTTATTACTTCCAAAGGAACATACATAGATCAAATTATTCATGAGGATGAACATGATAAACATATTAATATGCCCTTAAATGAAAACTCATTACCCAAAAATGTGGTTAAATTAGAATATTTGTATGATTTGAAAGATATTTTCAAAAGACCAACCAATTGAAAACTTCAAACCAGTACCTCAAAATTTGAACTCTTCAATTTAGGGTCTAAAGAAAACCACAAAACATAAATTTAGGACTTAGACTCTCCCTTGATAAAATACTTTTCTTTATTCCTTTATTAAGAATATAAAAACATGTGTTTTCTTTGAGTTATGATGAATTAAATACTTATGATACTTCCATCATTCAACATACAATACCAATGTTTCCAAATGTTAAACTAGTACAACAAAACCTCAAAACAATTCACCCAAATATTGAGTTACACATTAAAACTGAACTGAATAAATTGATTAAAGCTGAAATCACCTCTCGGGTTAGAAATTTCGAATGTGTATCAAACCTTGATCCTCTTAAAAAAAGAATGGAGATATTATAGTTTGTATAGACTTATGAAACTTAATTAGAGCCGCTTATCAAGACAATTTTCCTTTGCCTCTTATGGAACAAATCCTACAGTCAATCACAGGTTCTAAATTGATGTCTTTCTTAGAAGGTTTTTTGGCTATAACCAGGTTCTTGCTCATCCTACAGATAAGTTGAAGACAACATTCAGAACCAAATGAGGAACATATGCATATCATAAAATGCTCGTTGGTATGATAAATGCAGGAGAAACATTTCAATGAGTCATGGACATAACATTTAGAGGTATGATTGGAAAATCAATAAATGTTTTATTTAGATGCTATCAAAATTTATTCTAAATAGAGAAGTAATAATCTTCATGACTTAAAAATAATTTTGAAATATGTAGAAGGTTTGGGACATCACTTGATCCTAAGAGATATTTCTTTGCCTTAACTCACGGAAAAATCTTAGGATTTATTGTCTCAAAATATGGGATTACTATAGATCCTCAAAGGATGAAAGCCCTTTTTGAAATTACTTTTCCTCATAACAAAAAGTCAATGCAATCATTATGGCTAGGGAAAATAATTTTCGTTAAACATATTTTTTGAGACTTTTCACAAATCGTTATGCCCCCTCAAAATATGAATAAAATAAAACTAATTGTAAATGGGGGTAGGCAAAGAAAACATATTTGAATCCATATATCAGGCTATTATTGATTCTCCATTATCTTCACTTGAATATTTTAGAGAATTTGTTTTATGCACTTTTTCCTCTGATCACTCATATGAAGCAGTGTTGACTCAAAAGAATAAAAAACAAGTTGAAGATCATGCTACTTTCTACAGTTCAACATTACAGGGAGCATAATTAAATTCCTCAGGATTTGGAAAGAAAGCATTTGTAGTCTTAAAATCAATAAAACGTTTTAGGCATTTTATCTTAAAATCAAATAGAAAAGTAATTGTACCATTCCTATCTGCTAGACAATTACTAATTTAAAGAGAATTAGGTGAAAAGGGAGACAACTGGGTCACACATTTACAAGAATATGGCCTTGAAATCAAACCTGCTAAAATTGTTATAGGTCAAGCTTTTTGCAGATTTGTAGCTCGTGCATCTGGGAATACATCTGAAGCTGACACAGGTGAAAATTTCCAGAGGTGTGTCTTATTGACACTAAGTCCCAATATGCAAATCTCATTTTCTATTTAAAAAATGATTATGCACTAGCTAAACTTGCTTCCAAAAACAAAAGAGCATTAATATTGAAATAAAATCAATATCAACTTGTAAATGATATTTTATTTAGAAAGAATTTGATTTTTGTCCTTCTTAGATGTCTTGAAAACTATGAAGCTAAAAATCTTTTGTGGGAAATACATGATGGACCAATGGGGGGAAACTATAGTGGATATACTATTTCTCATAAAATCCCTCATTTTAGATATTGTTTCACAACCTTATTTAAGGATGCACATTAATATGTGAGGAAATGCAAAATATGTTAGATTACTTCACGAAAGGAAAATAAAGAAGCCTTACCATTGTAACCAGTGAACATTGAGCAACTATTCTGTAACATCCTGCTCACATATCTACCCAAGCAACCAGCCAAATGGGGTAAACATGTGACAAGTGGCTATTATGATTGGATTTTACCTCCTTTGTGACCTCAAGGAAGTGGAATTGATAGAACACATCAACCAACCTACCCACATAAGAAACAGAGCCATGAGGAGACATGTCATCTAATCAAACAACTTGTCCCTAGGTACCATTGATGTTCTCGACATCTTAAGCCTTATTCGCTCTCATTATATAAGTATGATAGTGTCCAAAAAACCAAAGTCACTCTAACAGGCCTACCTACTAGTGTCAAGAGACCTAATTAACCAATTTTATACAAGCGACCCCAGGATTTGAGCCACCTTTTAGGGCCTAGAGCATGGGTCACTGCCTAGAATGGAATGATAACTTAAGTTTAGTCAAATAAAATGGAAACAATGATTCAAAAGAAATAAGTTAAACAAGACCTTAATCAAATCCCTACTAGCCATGATAGGCATTTCGTTAAACATGTTGAAACATGTTTTCTATAGGTGTAACCAATAGAATTAAACATAGGGATATTGTAATTATCTGAGAATCGCTAAGAACCATTATTCCCTCATGCCATTTGTTGCATTACCAGATATTAGTCCATAGATACATTATCCATTCATTTATAAGAAAAAAAATGTTGAGAGCCATACATAGTTGTTGTCATAAAACACACATACAACCAACATAATAACAATAGAATCACACATGAATGTACATCCATATAAACCAAATATAATCCATAAAATTTCTCATAGAAATACAAGGAGAAATAACCTTCCATGAATGATGCAAAAATGAAATCTGGGATGGGACATCCACGTTCCACCCGACCATAGAATGGCTTAGCCAAATCTCTCTTCAGCCATTCACTCTCATGCGATATTCCAAGCATGAATGTGGGACTCAAACCAAAAAAAAGCAACTAGGGCATCCCGAAGCTAAACCACCTCACCCTCATCAATAGAAATCATGCTTTATCATAATCCAACCTGGATCACTAGGCGTTGCAATGAACATATCATAATAGGCTTTACCATGATATCCACTTGAACACTGAACCAAACAAGCATGGATGCGACTAGATTTGTCCACCTACATTGTGATGAATTTTCCTCCCTCCTCATCTCTCATGCTTTACTACAATCCAAACCCGAATAATTAGGCCCTAAACTAAGACCCACTCTCTAAGGTTTAATGCATATGCCAAACCTAGGATTAATAGGGCCATTAGATAGAAACCCACTTCTTGGCTTTATCGTATATCCTGCCATTCACCAGAAAGGATTCCCAAGCGCAGTAAGACAACACAATCATGGCTTTACAACAACCCACAATCTAGCTTAGGGGTCACTAGGCCACTAGTTCTACTGTGATCCACAATCCAATTCATGGGTTACTAGGCCATGTGCTCTATCATTAGTAGATCCAGCTCACTGAGCTTCGAATCCGTTCGACAATCCAACTCAACCAAAACATGAGAACCCCATCACACCATGACTATCTGTAAATGGCAAGGCTAACAAGGAAAATACACATGCAAATTGATACTTGCAATGAATCCTGAAGTAGCTGCTTGATCTTGCCTTACCCTGTTTGATCATTACTTCCTCTTTCCTTATTTTCCTTTCTTTCTCCAATGCAAGAATTCTCCAAGAAAACTTTGTGTCCAAGAGTGAGACAGAGAGAGAGAGTAATGATAGAGCTCCAAAACTCAACTAAAAAAAGGTTACCAACTTATCTTGAGAAATTTTTTTATGAATGAGACCTCTATTTTCTTCATTTTCCATTATTTTACTTCATTTTCCTCCTCACATGCAACCTATGACAATTCATCTTCATTTTCTCCTAATTTCCCTTGTTTTCATAAATAAATGTGACAAAAATGCCACTTTTCCTTTCCAAATCCTTATTCATTTCCTTTACCAATATCCTTAGCCATAATAAACCAAATGAACACCCCTTGGGATGTCATACCAAACATTCATCTTGGAAAAAGTGTCCCATCAACTGTGGTTATTATTTTTCCTTTATTAATTTTTATTACATGAAATTTTTATTAGGGTTGTTATAGAACCCTCCCCCTTGGGGGGCACCATCCTTAGTGTTAAACCATACCAAACCTTAAGAAAACCTTTGAAAATCAAACATACTACTCACAAAGATTTATAACATAGCTCAATGTAGTATTTACATTGATCACCCTGCTGAAAATAAAACCAACATAACAACATGAAAAACTAATAACATGAAACCCATATCTCTTATTGGAGCTTTATAACTTAGATCGTGGAAGTATTTACATCCATATACATATGTACATATATAAAATCATCAAAGCATATATCGGAACATATACAAATACACATTCCAAAACACCATACCAAAACTGCTTTGCTTCAACTAGAAAACAAGGAAGGGTACATAGCTCACATCTGATATGGTATCTCCCATGTAAATTCATTGGGCCCAAAGTGATTTCATTGCACTTTAACTTGCTCAATTTCTCGGATCCAAATCATGAGCACCTTTTTCTTCAATATACACAAAGGATCCAACAAGAATTCTCCATCTGGTTCCACCTACAATACAAACCTTTCAATCACATGATAAACATTTTTAACATACTTCTTAAGTAAGGACACATGGAAAACATCATGGACTTTCACTTTTAGAGGTAGTGCAAGTTGATAGGCTACTAGCCTAATCCTATCAATGATACTGAAGGGTCCACAAAACCACGGTGCCAACATAGCACATGATCCAATCCTAAAGGATATTTTCTTTGGTTTGATGTGCAATTACACCTGTTCCCCAACCTAGAACCCCTTAAACAACCTGTTACAATCTTCAGAGCTATTATACCTATCTTTTGCCACCTTTATATTTGTCTTCATCACCTGCATTACCTATTCCATGACCTCCAACATGTTTGTTCTAATCAACACCTTGTTAACTAGTTCACTCCAACTGATAGGAGTACTACAACTCCACTCATACAATGTCTTAAAAGGAATCATCCTCAATGACTCCTGATAACCATTATTGTATTGTAACTCTACCAAGGGGAGATACTCTTCCCAATTCTATCGTTGATGCCTCACATACATCCTCAACCTATCCTCCAATATTCCATTGACCCTTTAGGACTTTCCATTTGTCTGTAGATGATAATTTGTGCTGAGGGCCAACTCTATGCCAAAACCTACAAACAACACCTTCCAAAAATTGGAAGTGAACTTCACATCCATTTTTGACACAATTTTGTTTGGTACACCATGCAATTTCACCACATGTATGATGAATACCTCTGCCACATTGCTAGGTGAGAATGTAGAATTCATCGGAATGAACTGTGCAACCTTTGTCAATCTGTCCACCACAACCATGATGGAATCATGCTCTCTCACTCTCTTAGGCAACCCTGTGATGAAGTCCATGGAAATTACCTCCCATTTACACTATGGAATCACAATCATATGTAGTAGTCCACCTAGATGTTTACAATATACCTTCACTCATTGACAGTTGAAACACCTAGCCACAAACTCTTATACATCCCTCTTCATATTTAGCTAGTAATAATATATCTTCACTACAGTCAATGTCTTATAATAACCTAAGTGACTTGAATAAGGTCTTGGCATAAAACTCTCTCAAGATATCCTTCTTGAGCTCACTTCTATGTGGCACATATATCCTATCTTTGGATCTAACCAATCCATTCATTGTAAGGCACTAATTAATATATTGTGCACCTGCACGTATATCTATACCTGTGCATGTACCTATACTACCACCTCTACCTTTACCACTACATGTACATGTACCTGCACTTGTACCTATACGTGTAATATCACATGTACATGTACTAGAACCTTGCTACAACCTATTAACAATCTCCATATACCTGGCATGCTGCTAACCTGCTTGCAAAATCGTATTTTGTAAGTGTGTTCCATAGGAGCTTATAGCTGCCAAGCGATTTACCTGTACCCGCCTAATAAGAGCATCTAGTAGCCTTTTCTCTTTAGCTTTTATGTACTTCATCTCGAAATAAAACTCACTGATCATGGCCAGCAATATAGCCTTGCTAGCATTAAGATTCGATTAGTCAAACAGATACCTCAATCCAATATGATCACTCATAAGTACAAACCTCCTGCCAAGAAGACAGTGTTGCCACATCTTCAATGCATGTATGATCACTACTAACTCAAGATCATGTGTCAGGTAGTTCTTCTCATACTGTTATATACCTAGGGGGGATAATATGGGGTACCAAGGGAGGTACCCAAGGTAATAATGTAATAATGGGATGGGCCATAGTAATAAATAAGGTGGTTAACCCATGTCATGTAAGGGACCACAAGTAGTTAATAATAATGTAAGGGGCCCATGATATTAGTTGATGGTATGAGGAAACCATGGTAATGATGCATGGTATTGTATGTATGAGGCCTATATAGAGGCTAGAGACTCCACATGGAGGGATATGAAGAGAAGTATTCTTGTATGAACATGCATATGGCTTGTGGAGTGTTCTCCTTCCTTAAGGAGTGATTGTATGGTGTTGCCCTACCTTAAGGGTTTCATCAATAAAGAAGCATTTCATATCATTTCTGGGTTTGTTTGCATTATCTTATATTTTCTTATCAGATCTATAATATTCTTGTATACCTGAAAATGATACCCAAATACAGAATATGCGAAGAAAAGAGACCCATAACACAGAATATGCGAAGAAAAGATACCCAGAACACAAAATAGCAATGATTTTATTATTTAGAGAGTAATGTTCACTTGCCTCTTCGAGGGG
>APFE031118644.1:0-11167 GCA_000404065.3 Pinus taeda | reverse complement strand
CCGCTAATTATGTTTAAGGATGTTTTACTTTAGGGTTTAACTTGTAGTAGTAGATATCAAGTCATGGTCCCCACATAAATTACTTAATAAATATAATTCATGAGAGGAGCCACTAGATATGTTTCAAGATGTTTTAGTTTAGGGTTTAACTTGTAGTAGTAGATATCAATTCATAATCCCCACATAATTTTTTTTAACATTTATTAACGAGGTAATTACTAATTAGCAAAATTCTGAACAGAAACAAAACCAAGTAAACATACATTACTAACATTTATTAATGAGGTAATTAGCAAAATTCTGAAATGATATTGAAACAAAAACAAAACCAAGCAAAACAATGAGTATGGGTTGGACTGCCCAATGCCACAATGTGGCCACAATGTGGGCCTGTTGAATTTTCAACCAGATGCATCGACTTCGAAATAATGGATCAATAAACAAAATAAGTCAGAAACTTATATTCAAACCCACCCTTCTCTGTCTTCCAAGGTGAAAGGCCCTCTCTGTTAAACAGAGCTAACTACAATTTTAATGCTAAGTGAAGCTAACAACCTCTTAACTTTACTAAGCTAACAACCTTTTTGTAAAAAGAGCTTCGGCGTAAATCACATAAGAACATTATTGTCGACGCGTTTCGAACCAACTAGTGTGGTTCATCGTCAGGACAAGTTGAAGAAACAGATCAGGCTTTAGCAATTTAAATAGGCTGAGCAGAGACTCCAACGGCTACATAACAGCTATATTTGACTCTAGGACCAAGGCCATCAATAAATTTAATCTTATTATTATTATATTATTATTTTAATTCTAGAGATGAGAGAAATTAGGTAAGATTAATAAATTAGCGAATTATTTGTTTAAATAAATTAATGGTTATTTAAAACTTTGAATGGCTTCTTTTGAATGAATAATTTAAGTTATATAAATTAATAAATGAGTAATTTACGTTATATATATATTAATCTTACCTAATTTCTCTCATCTCTAGAAGTAAAATAATAATATAATAATAATAAGATTAAATTTATTGATGGCCTTGGTCCTAGAGTCAAATATAGCTGGTATGTAGCCGTTGGAGTCTCTGCTCAGCCTATTTAAATTGCTAAAGCCTGATCTGTTTCTTCAACTTGTCCTGACGATGAACCACACTAGTTGGTTCAAAAGGCGTCGACAATAATGTTCTTATGTGATTTACGCCGAAGCTCTTTTTACAAATATGATGGATCACAAAAGCCTCAATTCTACAAAAGCTAACAACATCTTAACTTTACTAGTGCTTTAAAAAAAAATGAAGCTAACGACCTCTTAACTTTACTAGTACTTTGGGAAAAAAATGAAAATTACTAGTACTTTGCGAAAAAAAATGAAAATGAAAATAGAAAATTGAAAGTGGAAGTAGAACTTCACTTCTAAGGTGAAAGTAAAGTAAAGCGATGTTAAACACACTTTCTGTTAAACACAACCTATTAACCTCCCGCAATTTTAATGCTAAGTGAAGCTACCAACCTTTTGAATTTACTAAGCTAACAATTTCTTAACTTTACTAGTACTTTGGGAAAAAAATGAAAATTAACTTTACTAGTACTTTGGGAAAAAAATGAAAATTACTAGTACTTTGGGAAAAATGAAAATGAAGATGAAAGTAGAAAATTGAAAGTGGAAGTAGAACTTCACTTCTAAGGTGAAAGTAAAATAAGTGAAAGGCACAGTGAAGCTACCAACCTTTTGAATTTACTAAGCTAACAATTTCTTAACTTTACTAGTACTTTGGGAAAAAAAATGAAAATTAACTTTCCTAGTACTTTGGGAAAAAAAATGAAAATTACTAGTACTTCGGGGAAAAATGAAAATGAAGATGAAAGTAGAAAATTGAAAGTGGAAGTAGAACTTCACTTCTAAGGTGAAAGTAAAATAAGTGAAAGGCACTTTCTGTTAAATACAACCAACTAATGCTAAGTGAAGCTACCAACCTTCTGAAATACAACCAACTGCAATTTTAATGCTAAGTGAAGCTACCAACCTTTTGAATTTTTGAATTTACTAAGCTAACAATTTCTTAACTTTACTAGTACTTTGGGAAAAAAATGAAAATTAACTTTACTAGTACTTTGGGAAAAAAATGAAAATTAATGCTAAGTGAAGCTACCAACCTTTTGAATTTACTAAGCTAACAATTTCTTAACTTTACTATTACTTTGGGAAAAAAATGAAAATTAACTTTACTAGTACTTTGGGAAAAAAATGAAAATTACTAGTACTTCGGGAAAAAAAAATGAAAATGAAGATGAAAGTAGAAAATTGAAAGTGGAAGTAGAACTTCACTTCTAAGGTGAAAGTAAAATAAGTGAAAGGCACAGTGAAGCTACCAACCTTTTGAATTTACTAAGCTAACAATTTCTTAACTTTACTAGTACTTTGGGAAAAAAATGAAAATTAACTTTACTAGTACTTTGGGAAAAAATTAAAATTACTAGTACTTTGGGGAAAAATGAAATTGGGGAAAAATGAAAATGAAGATGAAAGTAGAAAATTGAAAGTGGAAGTAGAACTTCACTTCTAAGGTGAAAGTAAAATAAGTAAAAGGCACTTTCTATTAAATACAACCAACTAATGCTAAGTGAAGCTACCAACCTTTTGAAATACAACCAACTGCAATTTTAATGCTAAGTGAAGCTACAACCTTTTGAATTTACTAAGCTGACAACCTCTTCACTTTACCTTTACTGGTACTTTGGGAAAAAATGAAAGCTAACAACCTATTAACTTTACTTTACTAGTACTTGGGGAAAAATTAACTTTACTTACTAGTACTTAGGGAAAAAAATGAAAATGAAAGTAGAAAATTGAAACTTTGGAAAAAAAATGAAAATGAAAGTAGAAAATTGAAAATTTGGGAAAAAAATAAAATACTTTACTAGTACTTTGGGAAAAAAATGAAAATGAAAGTAGAAAATTGAAAATTTGGAAAAAAATGAAAATGAAAAGTAAAAAATTGAAAATTTGGGAAAAAAATGAAAATGAAAGTATAAAATTGAAAGTGGAAGTAGAGCTTCACTTTTAAGGTAAAAGTAAAGTGAAAGCTAGCTATAGTAAAATAACACTCATAAAGGTGTGAATAAATAGTGGTGGTGTGAATAATGGTGGGTATTTTAGGGCCTCATTAATTCTATGCAAGGAAATATTACTTGTAAAAGTAAAGTGAAAGTTAGCTATAGTAAAATAACACCCATAAAGGTGTGAATAATGGTGGGTCGTTTAGGTCTTCATTAATTCTATGCAAGGACATATTACTTGGAATAAAATAACACTCATAAAGGTATGAATAATGGTGGGTCTTTTAGGTCCTCATCAATTCTATGCAAGGACATATTACCTCTAATAAAATAGTGTCATGACACAATTTAAACTTTAATCTACATCAAAATTGGTTCATTATACAACATGTCTATGGTTGTCTCTTGCCTTTATCATAAAGGCTTACACTTTGATTCTGAATTGTCTACTATGTCTATTGTTGATGTATAATGGGTTTATCATAAAGGCTTACAATTCCTGAATTGTCTACGGATAGAGTTCTTTAGGTACGACTTTTACAGTTGATGTCTAATTGGTCTATCATAGAGGCTTACACTTGCTGAATCGTCCACAAATAGAGTTCTTTAGGTTCTTCTCATAAAGGTGTGAATAATGGTGGGTCTTTTAGGTCCTCATCAATTCTATGCAAGGACATATTACCTGTAATAAAATAGTGTCATGACACAATTTAAACTTTAATCTGCATCAAAATTGGTTCATTATACAACATGTCTACGGTTGTCATCTCTTGCCTTTATCATAAAGGCTTACACTTCGATCTTGAATTGTCTACTATGTCTATTGTTGATGTCTAATGGGTTTATCATAGAGGCTTACAATTCCTGAATTGTCTACAGATAGAGTTCATTAGGTACTATGTTCACTGTTGATGTCTAATTTGTCTATCATAGAGGCTTACACTACCTGAATCGTTTACAAATAGAGTTCTTTAGGTTCTTCTGCTCTTCAAAGTTTTGGCTAGACAACATATTTTTGTATCAAGAAGCTTGTTAAGTTTGTTTGACATTTTCTATGATCAATACATATTTTAGCTCTGGAATTCTATGATCGATACAGATTTTAGCTCTGGAATGCATTTATATTTTTTTAAGGATCAATACAGATTTTAGCTGTGGAATACATTTATATTTTTTTATAATAAATACAAATTAGTCTACAAAGAAATAGCTTCTTGTGAATGCAATCCATAATGATTGCAACTCTTGGCCGTGTAAACTATTCAAACAATGAACAAAAAAAATAGAAATAAAAACCATTCAGACAATGAATAAAAAAATAACATAAGGTCTCTCATTCAAAATATTGTATATTACATTGTAATTTAATTGTATACTTCAATAACCAAAAATAAAAATCAATGGAAAAAATATGGTATATGCTTCTAACAAATAAAAATAAAAATGTGTGAAATCATCTTCATTGGCACAAAAATGTTGACATCGAGGGAGTGAAAGACAAAATATGATATATGTTGTAACAAATAAAAATCAAAATGCAATGAAAGCGAAAAAAAATATGTGAAACTCATCTTCATTGGCACAAAAATGTTGACATCGATGGGGTGAAACTTGATGTGTGGTATTCAAACAACTCACACTGATTCAAACCGAAAACGATCGACGCATAATTGATAACCATACAAAGAAAAAGATCATATGACGATTGACCTAAAAAACTACCAAAATTAATCAAAATACATGGCCCCAAACGCAAATATTAAACAAAAAGATCATATGACGATTGGCCTGAAAAACTACCAAAATTAATCAAAATACATGGCCCCAAAGGCAAATATTAAACAACATTGCTGAGTAATACTAGTGGAAATATATATATATATATATATATATAAACTTTAACTATTTAGTATTAAATGGATTAGTTAATAGAATCCTACGTGTTGTAATAATCTTTCTTTGATAATAATATATTTAACTTGCTTGGCATGAATATATTTTATTTTATAAGTTTATCCTTAGTTTATCACTATTATTGTTGCTCTGTAACTTGATAAGTCAAACCTTTAGGCATAAAACAAAACAAAAAAATTTACACTACAACTTACTTCTCCATATACATTTTGAGTGTCAAAAAGTGATATCTTTTCCCAAAATTTTAGTTATCTGGAGAGAAAATGGTTAATATGATAAAGGGAAATAATCACAACAAATTAGTGTTTAAACTGTATCTCCACCCATTTTAAAAAGTTTTAAACAAGATGCCACATAAAAACATTGGATGGAAAAAAAATACCAAGGTGACACACCTCAACAGTTTCAATGACATCTAAAGCGGTGCAAAATATTCTTACAGCATGAACACCTAATGTCATATTAGGGTTGTGGAGTGTAATTAGACTTCTTCATCAAGGTTTATTACAAATATGGGATCAAAGACTTATTTCTCTCATAACCTTAAATTGCATTTCTGATACCACTATCATCTTTGGCTCATCGACAACTTTCCAAAAATATAAATTCCATCTCAATTTAAGCTCCTAGCAAAACTTCTTTAAAATTCACCCTTTTAAAGACCCACTTCATCATTTGTACAACCACGTGGAAACTCCTAGCCATGTATCTCCCTTGTATGGGTCCAAGTTTGTTGGCTTCCTATTATATTGGAGCCTTTCCATATTGGTGATTTCACAAGTTGTGCATTCTCCAAACCCTGAGCATTTTGATATGTTGATATACTGATGAATTGATCTAGTGATATGTTAATATGCACAAAAATTTCTAGTATGCTAATACATTGTTAAATCCATAAAATGTTGATATAACTTTACTCTAAAATGGCTTATCAAATATTCAACAAAAACTTTATAACTACAATTACTCAAAACATCGATAAATCAATAGGCATGAGGCTAGCTCGACATAACATCTCTCAAATTTGTCACCCAATCATAGATTTCCACGTGGAAAAGGATGAAATTTTTGACACATGGCATGTTTGACATGTAAATGGTTATCAAGGCAATAATAATTTTCAAGATGTAGTCCTCCCGAAATTTCGCTATGTTGATATGTCTATATCAACATCATCGATGACCAATCACCACATGTCCTCTTTCATGTGTCATTCTTGATGTGTTCCACATGCCACTCATATTTTCAAGGTTGTCATGTCAAATATAGGTGACACGTCACACAAATGGCATCACCATGTCATCAAATCATGACATCAACTCTCAGTTCTCCTAGTACTTGATACTTTGGTTAGTGTGATGTTTTGAGGTTCCAAATTTTTAGTGCCATCACTTCATGCTCCTTTTTAATAGATCAAATGCTTCCAACTGACAATTGTTTCTTGGGGCCATGTTATACAAGGAATTTTCATAATGATTCACTTCCATTTACTCAAGGGCTTTATATGTTGATATTCTAATTGTCTCTTTATGATCATCTCTTGCTCCTTGATCCCATCAATCAATCTAACTAGGGCCAAGTATGGGGCTAGCCAAACCCCAAATTTCAAATACTCCACCATGTCAATGAGGAATACCAACTTGAATTTCCAAATAGTTTCATTCTAAAGGGCCCAGTCCCAAAATTCTCTTAATAGCTTGAGTTACAAGGGTAAAACCACAAAATTTCCTTTTTGGCCAAAACCAAGGCTTAAACCTGAGATCGCTTAGCCACTTAAGTTCTTCCTTAGGATTTCCTTTAAGCTTAATATTTCTTTGGTGAACTCTTCCAAACTAAGCATTAGATGTTATTTCCTTTTGATCTCTCCTTCCTCATCAAAGCTTCTACTCTTACTTCTGGGTGCCACCATTAACAAAAGCTTCCAATTTTCACATCAAGGAGAATTCTCCTTGGCCTATCCAGCGCATCTTAACCTATTTTATTCCAAATCATAGGGAATAATGATTTAACCAAGTGCTTAATAATAACTAGGACCACCAACCAATTAGTTCTCCCCTTTTGGAAACAAACCATACATCACAAAAAGTCAAAAGTTATTACAAATGGGCATGCAAACATAACACCACGAATAACCTATGAATTCATGAACATAAAACACATAATGATATCATTTAGCATAGATGAAAGGATCCCATTTCACACAACGTTTATATTCATAAAGGAATGTATTTCATCATTCAGGCCAATTATGTTAATTTCTCATCACACTGATCATGCATTATGAATATTCATTTCAACTATACCACTCTCAACCTACCATTGCACACATACACGTTGAATCCAAAGTAATATTTAAATATAAAATATTGAGAAAAAATACAATTCATTTGCAACAAATGAATACACTTATATATTCCTCTTAAAATTGTTGGAAACCGAATAAGGGATGACCATTTTCCACCAAATTGTAGGCAAAACTACACTATAAATTTCTTACAACTAGCCACCCCCCAACCATATCCAATGTCTTATGGATGCATCAGTTAGTGAATAAAAATAATGAGTTTAATTCAATGTACAAAGTATGAAGGAGCATTTCCTTCAATGGCTACGAAATAGGGATGTCACTGCACAAAGAACTAAGTTTAGGTTGATCAAACAACAAATATGGCCACTAAGGGCCTTCACAACATAGAAGGAAATTCCTTCCCACTTTCTATAATCCTTAAGATTCTCCTTCTTTTAGTGCTTCACATGTATAAACACAACCAAATAGTTTAGTTCTTTTTAGGCTATTGGATTCAAGTAGAGGAATCTCTCTTTTGTAACCTCATCTAATATATTTGAAGATTGGACTATATGGTCCAGATTCCAATCTCAGGTTTACAAGTCTCTGGCTTATAGTAATTTTGGATTTACAACAATTCAAGTCTCTTTTCTTTATCTAACGTCTCTACTTGCTATAATACTCCAAACTCAACAACTTAGAATCACCAAAATAATTTCCTTCTCCTCATGAACACTACTTCATGCATGAGATATTGAGGGTCCCCTTCTCAGGCTGAGGAGTCAACAAGGAATTCGTTCTCAGGTGGATAGCTCGTGTTTAGGTATTTTAGTACCTCCTCTCCTCATTCCTCTCAAAACTATTTATTAGTTGGTAGTTCAACTAGAACATTGGGGGCCATGAACATTAATTTCAAGGAATATAGGAAACATCCCAAACCCCCATATAAGATTTATAATCAATCTATTATTTCAAACATGAAGATATGTATATGCTTGTACTTATCTTTAACTTTGTAAAATTATAATTATATTAGCAAAATATTTACATCAAATAGTTGAGAATGCCATCCATGTTGAATCTCCAACATTATCATTTTTCAATTAGATTACAAAAATTTGGAATGTGAAAAAGGGATGTTACATTCCCATCCTCCTTAAAGAAAAATTGTCCTTTGTGTTCTACTTTCCATAGAACCAAACTTATACATAAAACCAAAATGGGTATGCCTTCTACATGGAATCCTCTAGTTCCCATGTCCAAAATGCTTCCATTGCACTTTGACTTACATGGAGCATGGTCGTCCTCTTTGTTGAGTATCCATTATGGTTTTGGATAGATATCTCCCTTAGATTCCACCTGTATCAAAGTCCAATCAATTATACAATTAACAATATGTATATATATTTTAAGTAAAGATATATAAAACACATCATTTTCCTTCATTGTGGGAGGAATGGTGAGTTTGTATGCTAATGGCCCTACTCTCCTCAAGACCTGAGATGGTTCACAGTATCTTGGTGTTAACCTGGCACATAGTCCCACTCTTAAGGGACTTTTGTTTTCCTTGATTTGGACATAAACATGATCTCTTATTCAAAATTTCTTATGCAACCTTCAATTTTTTCCTTATGGCGGCGACTTCTTATTCCATTTTATTTAACATTTCTAGCCTATGTGTGACTCTATCCACTAGATTACCCTACTTGATTTGGATATTGCACTTTCTATCATACATGGCTTTGAAAGGGTTCTTCTTTAACAATTCTTGATAGCCAATATTATAAGAAAATTCCACCAAAGGAAGAAAATCTTCACAGCTCTTAGGTTGATTCATAACATACATGCTAAGTATGTTTTCTAATATTCTATTTACTCTTCATGTTTTTCCATAAGTTTGAGGGTGATAGGATGTGTTGAATGTTGATAGGGTTTCAAATATTGTAAATAAAAACTTCAAAATTTGAGGTAAACTTGGAATCATGATTCTATATGATCTTCTTAGCCATGGGATGTGTGACAAGCGGCATAACCAGGATGGCAAGATCTCAGCCATTGGATGGGTGACAAGTGGCCAGATCTATGCCATGGATGAGCAACAAGTGGCTGCACGAGATTTCTAGATCTCAGCCATTGGATGTCTGCCAAGTGGTGCCAGTGGCCAGATCCCAGCCATTGGATGTGTGACAGGTGGTGCCACTACAGTGGCCAAAGCTTGGCCATTGGGTTAGCGACAAGTGGCAATACTAGAGTGGCCAGTGGATTTGTGACAAGTGGTGTGCCGAGTGGCCAGATCTTAGCCATTGGATGTCCATTGGATGTGTGACAGGTGGTGCCACTACAGTGGCCAGAGCTTGGCCATTGGGTTAGTGACAAGTGGCAATACCAGAGTGGCTAGTGGATGTGTGACAAGTGGTGCACCGAGTGGCCAGATCTCAAGCATTGTAATGAAGTGGCGCAACCTAACCAATGGTTGAATGCCAAGTGGCAACAACATATTGGTATATCTCGACCAATGGTTGTGTGCCAAGTGGTGGAAACAGATTGGGTATATCTCGGCCATTGGATGTGTGCCAAGTGGCGCCATGAGAGTCGCTAGATGTCGGCCATTGGATGGGTGCTAAGTGGCGCCATGAGAGCGGCGAGATGTCGACCATTGGAAGGGTGCCAAGTGGCACCATAAGAGCGGTCGTATCTTGGCCATTTGATGGTGACAAGTGGTGCTATCAGAGTGGCTAGCTCTAGGCCATTGGATGGGTGCCAAGTGGTGCCATAAGAGCGACCATATCTTGGCCATTTGATGGAGACAAGTGGTGCTATCAGAGTGGCCAACTCTAGGCAATTAGATGGGTTCCAAGTGGCGCCATAAGAGTGGCCAGCTCTGGGCCATTGGATAGGTGCCAAGTGGCATCATGAGAGTGGCCAGATCTCAGCCATTTGATAAGCGACAAGTGGTGCCATGAGAGTGGCCAAATATCAGCCATTGAATTGGTGATAACTGGTGCTATGAGAGTAGCCAGATCTCAACTATTAGATGTGTGACAAGTGGCGCCATAAAGTCACCAGATCTTAGGCATTGGATAGGTACCAAGTGGACAAATCTCAACCACTCAATGTGTGACAAGTGGTGCCATGAGAATGGCCAAATTTGAGCCATTGGATGGGTGACAAGTGACATAATGAGAGTCGCCAGATCTCGGCCATTGGATGTGTGCTAAGTGGTGCCATGGGAATGGCCAGATTAAGCCATTAGATGGGTGGCAAGTGGCGCCATTAGAATAGCCAGATATCAACCACTAGATGTGTGACAAGTGGCGCCATGAGAATATTCATCTCAGCCATTGGATGTGTGACAAGTGGCGTAACCAGAATGGCCAGATGACAAGTGGTGCCATGAGAATGGCAAGATCTCAACCATGGGATGTGTGACAAGTGGCGTAACTAGAATGGCAAGATCTCAACCATTGAATGGGTGATAAGTGGCCAGATCTGTGCCATGGATGAGCAACAAGTGGCTCCTCGAGAGTTCCAGATCTCAGCCATTGGATGTCTGCCAAGTGGTGCCAGTGGCTAGATCCCAACCATTGGATATGTGACAGGTGGTGACACTACAATGGCCATAGCTTGGCCATTGGGTTAGTGACAAGTGGCAATACCAGAGTGGCTAGTGGATGTGTGACAAGTGGTGCGCCAAGTGGCTAGATCTCAACCATTGGATGTCCATTGGATGTGTGACAGGTGGTGCCACTAGAGTGGCCAAGCTCATCCCAGCCATTGGATGTGTGACAGGTGGTGCCACTACAATGGCCAAAGCTTGGCCATTGGGTTAGCGACAAGTGGCAATACTAGAGTGGCCAGTGGATGTGTGACAAGTGGTGCGTCGAGTGCCCAGATCTTAGCCATTGGATGT